>APFE030684487.1:98327-195825 GCA_000404065.3 Pinus taeda | reverse complement strand
ATTATGTGTCTTGGGGGAAGAGCGAATTGTTTTCGTTGCTCTAGAAAGAGTCGAGAAAGGTATTATTGAAGTTGCAAATGATGAACATGCACGCGAATTTTCACTAATGAATGGAATCCGTGAATCCGGTCTTTTAGGGCGAAGTGATCCTTTAACAAATCTAGTCCGTGATTAGCGAGTTTCAATTTGGTGGTCTGGGCATTTGACCATATCAAAAAAATATTTAAATAAGTAGGCTTTGAAATAGTCATGGGACAAATAAAATATTTAAAACTGGTGATCTGGTCAAAAACTACAACACTTGGAATTTAGGGTTTGGTAAATCTTGTTTTCTTTAAAGAGTGCGCAGAGAAGAGCCATTAATTTGCAAGTATAGTAGTGATTACAATTTATCTTGTTTGAAAAGTGACAAGTTTAAATAGTGCCCATAATATTATTTACCAGCCTAGATCCATCTTAACACCGGATCTATCAAGCGCCGAGAGGGATCAAATCTCTCTAGGTGTAAACCTATTTTTTGAGTGCAAAACTTCAGGAAAGGTTTGCACCTCGAGAGATTTGATCCCTCTTGGCGCTTGATAGATCCAATGTTAAGATGGATCTAGGCTGGTTTCATTCATGTGCAGTCATACAAAATTTGTTAAACATCTAATTATTTTATCATTTTAAATATGCTATATATGTCTAAGATTAATTTGGTCAATTTAATTTAAAATTTTCTTAGTTACCTCAGTTTGTTGAGATGAGAGAGACTGTTAGTAACTTGAATGATGAAAAATGATGAAATACAAATTTTGAGTGCAAAGTGTCAATGTAACAATGTAACAATTTTGATAGATAGAAAATGTGAATACTAAGAATATAGTCTATTACAAACAATCTTCATTGTAATCAATCTGAAACTATTTTCTTCTATTGCTTCTATTATCACACCTATTAGTTTTTCCATTTTCTCTTATCGATCATATGAAAGGCGTAGTTGGAAGCATAGGCCATTCAAATATTTAACTCGATCTATTGTAGTAAACAACATATGTTGTCTCTATTGCTCTCCAATATTAATATTAGTTTTCTCCAAATTAAATCATTCTGACTTATGAAATGTTAAACCCCAAATAATTTTCAATGGTAGTTATTTTCTATTACTACATTGGAATGCAAATTTATTGTGATAAAGCTGCTTGACATGGATGGTAATGATGATTGTTTGAGGGAGTTATATTTCCTTTGTCATCATGCATGCTACTATTGTGTTTTTGTCAAAAGATGTTGTTAGTATTCATTGAGTTAGAGAATGATGATGATCATGATGGCATGTTGTTTTTGGCCTGAGATTGATCTTGGCATAGATGGAGTTGATGCACGAGTTTGTTGTTGGCATGTTACTATTGTTTGATGTTATGATGTTTAGGGGGAGCATGTCTTGCATGTGCTTGCTGACTAGGAGGATATTGTGTTGTTGCTTGAGGATTATCATGTTTTCAGCTATTATGCATTGGTCAGAGTGATGTTTTTGCTGCTATGCTTATGATGTGTTGCTAATGGTTATGCCACAGGCTGACTGAACCACTTTTCTACTTAGAGTGGGATATCACCTCATCAGAAGAAAAAATAGAAAAACTAGGAAAAGGCTGACCAAATTGAATCTCATTATCTCATCTTGCTGTGGAAGTGTTATTACATATAGATATCATTCATGTATTTGTGTGAGTGAGTGAAATGCGAGGCCTACATATCGAGAAAGAAAGTGAGTCATAATTGGATTTACTTATTTAGAATAATTGCCCCCTTCTAGCAAAACGTGCTCACTCAAATGATATGCATGCGGGCATGGGGCACAACAAGCAAAGCGGCGAATGGGTGCGTAATGTAAAGGAGGATGTTTTTGTTGATAGTTTTGACATGTGTTGATGATGCTTATGGAGAGAGTGTTGTTGTTGGTGCTTATGACGTACTGTTGTTGTTGAGGTAGTTGGAGCAGTTGATTGGGTTTGTTGTTACTAGACTACATTCTTTGTTACTACTACTTCATATGAGGGTTGAGTTTTCTATTGCTGCTTCATTATAGAGTGATTTATGGTCATTTCTACTTGACCCAAGTAATGTCCAGGGATATTTTTTGTCAGTTTCATCATTGTTGAGGTGAAGCCTTTTCCTCTAATGGTTCAACATGGGTTGTCAACACTGCCAAAGGGGAGATTGTTGGCATTGAGGATGCCGTTGTTGATGTTGTTGTTAGTTTCAACGATTGATGGTTGGCATTGATGTCAACCTGGGCATGTGTTGGCAAATGATTGTGTTGTAGTTTGACTTGAATATGATGTGTGTGTGCTTGGATTATGTGAAGATGGTACGGTTGTGTAGGCACTATATGGTGTTTGATGTATCATAGATGCTTGGAATTACCTTAGTATTGGTTTGTGTGTGGTCCATGTCGACACTTGGTTTTGGAATTGCAGGTATTGGTATTACCATGGTATCTGCCTATGGTATTGATTTGGATATTACCATGGTACAAGGGTCCGTGGTGTTCGCATAACCATGGTATTTACCTATGGTATTGAGCTAGAGATTACCATGGTACAAGGGTCTGTTGTATTGGCATAACCATGGTATTTACCCAAGGTATTGAGCTAAGGATTACCATGGTATAGGGGCCCATGGTATGGGTATAATTGAGGATATTTTCGTTTATAGTTGTGTGAGAAGGATGTATTTTTTTTATTGATGGTGTGTGTATGTATGAGGCTGTGAGTGGGTGCTATAGTGTTGTGTATAATATATTGCATATCTGTAGCTGTGTTGAGTATATGGTGGAGATCAAAATATCATTTTTAGATTCATATTGGTGAGGATGCTAGGTTTCTCATGTTGAGCAGATTTGAGAGCCCATTTTGAAAATGCATAAAACATGATTCACATGGAGGTGTTGAAGGAATTAAGGCTTCATAATAGGCAATGTGTAGGTAAGGTGGGGGCCTTCTATTAGACAAATCAGTATGAGAATCAGTTTCTCTAGAGTCCAGTAGAGTTGGGTGAGACTCGTTGGTTATGGCGGCTTCCAGCTAATGGTCTTTCCAATTGATGTTGCTAGTAGACTATCTTAGTAGTCGAGTCTTCCAACTAATGGGTGGTAGCTTCTCTATGTAAAAAAATTGTTCATCATAATAGAATATTTGAGTAGCAATAGAAACAAGTTTTTTTTTCCTTGGAGGGGGTTTTCCACCAGAAAAAAATGTGTTCCCTTGTGTGCATGATTGAGGTTGTTCATGGTGTTAATATGTTTTATTATATTTTGATTTAACATGCTAACAACTGGGTGTTTTGGGTAAAAAGAAATAAATATTTAATCAACCCTATCACTACTAATCGCCCTCCCTCTTCGTAGTGAGGCTATTTCATACATAGGATTCTAGACAAATCTCAAGTTTTTTGTCGCATTCCAAATTCTAATGCCACTGAGGACTAATATTGTGACTACGACCTCATGGGATTAACAAAGGGTCTAGTTGCAATTGAAATTAACAGTAGGGTCACAAGTGATCTCCAAATTGTTATGCCAGATTACATTTAGGAATTGCGACTTGTGGAGATCGCATTTAGGAAGTGCGACCTGTGGAGATCCCATTTGAGAATTGCGATATGTGGAGAGATCACATTCAAGATTTGCGACCTGCGGAGAGATCACAACTTGGAAGTGCGTAATAATTTTACCACATGCAACAGATATGTTGTAGGTCACATATACATTGTATAGTGAAACCAATTGTGAGTTCAAGGTGTGATTTTCAACCAAGAAGGGTTGCAAGTCACAATTTTAGATTTTAGTGAGGAGAACTATACTTCCCGGTGTCTTCCAGGAAAAAAAAAAACATTGCGAACATAATAAATCTCAAATTCTTCTCATTTGCGAACGATATGCACCATTCTTTTTCCAACATCTTAGGAACATCATTCATTTTTAGAATGGGCCTTATGATTATAACATCTCCACTTCTCATGACTCTGACCAAAATACATCAACAAATTATATATGTAAGAAAATAAGGTTTTCATTCTCCATATAATAGTGAGAAACACGCCTTTTTCTTTGGTCATACTAAAGATAAAGATTCAACATTATCTCATATTCATCCTTGTCATTTACAAGACGTGAAGAAACAAAACATATTGTAACTGCAATGCATGTCATCTCTATGTATGTAGGTATTTTAAATTCTAACCCATGCCCATATTTTTCCTTTTCCATTTGGTAAAAGGCTTTAGTATTTGGCTTAGT
The DNA here is from genome assembly GCA_000404065.3 of Pinus taeda. NCBI lineage: Eukaryota > Viridiplantae > Streptophyta > Pinopsida > Pinales > Pinaceae > Pinus > Pinus taeda. The sequence goes on along the minus strand of APFE030684487.1, from coordinate 191,546 downwards.
CCTTGATTTGGATCTGGGAAAATTGAATTTGCAATTATTTTGAGTTCTCTTGGAGAGGGAATCTCTGTAACCATTTACATTGACTTCGAAGGGATTCATGGGTGAAAAAAATTTCTATCACCTTTAATTGCTTCAAAAAATTATGGCTTTCTTCAAAGAACATATTTAAACACCCACTTATGTGAAAAGTTTCTAGGAAGTGTAAGTTTCCCAAATTCATCACCTCAAATAACTCTTGGAAATTTCTTAGACGTAATTTAGTTAGCCTCATGTCAACTGAAAACCATGAAATTGTCCTCAACTAGAGGCAATGTTTGGGTTTGACTTATGTCAAGGTGGTGGAACAAATTTCAGCCCGGACCAGGTTTTTACAAGTGTAAACTTCCAGGGTTTTAAGACTTGAATAATTATGCTCTAGAACCTATAGGTAGTTCTCCACTTCTATTTTGCAGAGTCTTAAAATTTCAAGTGCTTCTACCTTTGGGAAAAATGAAAAAATGAAACCCTTAGCTAGTGATTTACATCCATATAAGGATAACACCTCTATAATTTTCAAACCATCCAAAATTCCAAGAGTAATATGAATATTGTGAGCATCATATATATCCAAGGTTACTAGTTTCGTTAGGTTTTCAAAACTAGGAGGTAAGTCTTGAAGTGCTTTACAACCCACCAGAAAGAGACTTTGGAGATTATTGAGCTGTTCCATGACATTAAGAAAATGAGAGAGTCTATGAAATTTGATTCTATTAACGCTACGATCAACACCCTCCAAAATTTTTCCTACACTTGAATTTTGGAGCCTACTGAGGATCTTACAATTTTTCGTTCCATAATCCCTTCATGGTTGATTAATGTTTTGCGATTTAAAAGTCACTTGCTCACACATGCACAATCCTGGTTGAAATCATGAGTGAACTTTGCTTATGAAAGCTTAAACACACATAACATCATCCTTCAAGACAGTGCCTGTGTGATGCTCAATTCATGTTGACAGTTAGTGCACACTTTCGTTGACAGGCTCCCTCACTTTGGTTGCGTTTGTAGTTATATTACGGTGAGTTTTCCAAATTGCCGCTTTTGCACACTGTAGCTTTCACAAGTGCCATTTTATGTTTGTGGCTATTTATTTTTCTCACTTTCACTTTAATACATGTCATTTTCATGTTATATTCACTCTAGAATGTGTCTCTTTCAAGGTCGTTCACATTTTTCAAGTGTTGTCTTCATGTTTTCCTCCTGTCCCAAGTGTTGCTTTTGTCGTTTTCACTCCTCCATGTGTCACAAATTTGCACATCAGAAAATTTAATTCTACAATACTTACATGAGATGGTCTTACATATCATCATAATATGTGCTAGACACATTCCTATAGCTTAGCGTACCTTTTGTTCACAGTCGTCACTTCTATCGTAAGTTGTGTTCTAAGTGTCATATTGTGTCATTTCAACTATCACACTTAGAAATATGTGTCGCTTCATTGTCGTTTTGAGGTGTGATTGTTATCTTTGAGTCCTGTGTATAATTCTAGCTTGTATTTATGGTTTTTTGTATGTGATCCATGTTTGAGTTAGTTTTGAATGCATTTCTCTCTTTTACTCTGTTGGTCTCACACTTAGCCATTTTGGAGCTCTTCTTGGCCCTTCAGCCTAGTGCAATTTGTGAAGGCATTAGTCCTCTTACCAAGTGAGGAACTTAACATATTCATGGGCCTCAGTTATCTAATCCTACTCACCAAGAATGGTGCACTAAGTCCTCCTCAAGATCGCTTCAAAACTGTTACACATTATGAACCTCCCAAGGGAAGTCACCTAATGCTTCTTGCTTATACTAGCTCACTACACTAAGTTTTGGTCTCCTCTTCCATGAAAGAAACATAGAGAAATCATATGTATAAACATGGATCTCTTCCACCCTTTTTTAGAGGAAAAACATGCAATGCAAAGGCCCTCCTATCCTCCCAGTGTAGTGAAAACCCCCAAGTTAGGCAAAGTGGCTTCCTCCTATGGCCCCCCTCAATGAAAAATGAATTCCAAATGGTAAAGAACCAACTATTGGGTCAAAATTTGCTAGCCTAGGATGAAATCACATTTCAAAGTAACAATAACCCATTTTTGAATAAATTTGCATTGTCTTTGAAGCCTCCTTTCCATTTGAGCGCATGGATCACCATTGAAAGTTAAATCCTTCACCCTTCCCCATTCCCCAATGCGCTCTATGCCCAATCCTATATTAGCCTCTTCCTCTAGAGTACATGGTATAGTAGGGAAGGCTGAAGGTGGCATCCTCTCTATATTTGACTAGTCAAACTACACTTTCCTTAAGGCCTCCTCCTCTTCCTCCTAGTGCATAGTGCAGTTTTGAAGCCTAAAGATTTCACCTTCCCTCTTACCCAATGTGCATTGCACTCAAGCTTTTTTATGAATTTCTCCTCTACTGATGGCACGATAGGGAAGGCTGAAGGAGGCCTCCTCTCAGCCTTGACTAGTCAAACTATGCTTTTAATTCTTCCTCTCTTCCCCCTAGAGTGCATGGCATAATCTTGAAGCCTAAAGTCTTCATCCTTCCTCTTTCGATTCCCCACTCTGTTTGACCAAGGAGAGATTCTCTTCATAGTGCATGACATAATAAAAATTAATAGTAGAGCCTTTCTAAGCCACTAATGAGTTTTACTATTCCCTCTTAATCAAGCCTCTTTCTTTCAACCCTCTTGCAGGCCTATCATGAGCTAATCATTCCATGAGCCAGGTAGTGATAAAATAGATGTTTTTAAGAATGATTTTTCTTTGTCATGAATTATTTTCATTGGAAAAAGTAGCTTCCTAGCATGAAAAGGTAATGCTCAAAGTAGATATCAAGGAGAAAGCATAAAGAAACACTTATGGAGAATAAGAACAAAAGGGAGTGATCACGGAGATATGAAGCAAATCATGGACCAAAACATAAAAAAGACATTGCATGATGACTTACAGGTTTCTAATGTTGATCTAAGATCCTTTGGAGGGTGAAGATAAGCAAACAAGTGGATCTTTCATGAATATGAAGCATAGATCAGATCTACCATCAAGAATGTAAGATGAAGCAACAAGGAAGATAGCTTGGCATTGCCACCTCATGATGAAGTTCATGTCATCACTGTCAAGTTGTAACTTGTACAAGTGTCATCATAATGGTCAATATATTTTCATGTGTCATGGCACATCATCATGTGGAACGTAATGATGTATTTTCAAGGAAAAGGAAATAATGTAATGTGTGGAAGTCCAAGAGTCATATGTGGAATATGAAGAGTCACATAGTCATATATGGAAGAAAGTCACATGAAGAAGTCCAAAAATCACATAGAGAAGTTGAAATGTCATTTAGAAGTTCAAAAGTTTTTTAGAAGTCCAAAGGAAAAATTAAAAGTCTAAGAGTCATGAGGTAAAACCAAGAGTCAATGGGGGATGAAAGGTCATTCCTCTTGTTATAAAAGAAACCTCATAACTCAAGAAAAATGATTTTTGGAGGCTTAAAGCTTTGGAGAGCTAGTCTTGGCTTCTATACTTGGCATAAGAGAGAAAACTATTCTTTGGAGAAATAGGAAGTGACTTAATGTTCCACTACTGGAACTAGTGCCTCATAATTGTAACTGTGTACTTGGATCTTTCACCTAATTGGAATTCAATGAGCCAACACATTTTCATACATGTATCGCAAATGTCTTAGGACTATTCTTGGGATGTTTACCGTATATTTTGTGTTTATATGTACTGGATAAATTGAACTATTTTGGTGGCTTTGTTATTCATTTTGTTGAATGTGTTTTTTATTCACTTTAATCATTATGTGAAATACTTTGCTAATGAATCTTTTCATGCTCTCGTGTGTCTCTCTTAGGTTAGTACTATTACTTCCTTCCAGAGACTCACTCTTTGTCTCCTGCTCATGAAGGTCTCCTTTCATACATTGCAATCAATGTTTCACAACGTCAACTTACCTTCTTATTCAAGATTTATGCATATAATCTCTTATGTTATTAATTGAAACCAACGCGAGTCTTTGTTTTATGCTGGCCGAGCCGATACTCTGGATGGGGCTCCTACTCCAAATGGTGTGAGGTCTAATTGGGACTTCACATCAGGGAGACCCCCTATAAGTTTGCAATATCCAAAACCATCAACAAATTCCCAATTGCTTCAAGAGTTTAATCCGTCTATAACTTTTAGAGATGTGGAAAAACTTACTTGATATAAAATTGACATGTTTCAGATGAATTAAGTTATCAAGAGAATCTAGAATTTGAGTTATCTGGGGGGGATTCCAAAATAAGATATCTCAAACCAGTAAGTTCTCTTAAGTCTTTTGGTAGCTATTTAAATCACTTGTAAAATATGTTGAGCCACTTAAGGTGCCTCTAGGAGGTGATGTTGCAAGGAAACACTTGTTACTTTTCACAACCTTTGAAATCTGACTATTCTAAGTTGGTTGACTTTCCAAGAATATTGGGTCTAGTTCAAGATTTTACATTTTTGAAACATTAGGTACTTTATCAGTAACAATTGACTAGAGGCTAGTAGCAAAGGTGAATGAACTTTGGAGGATTTGAAAATATTGCATCCAATTATTCACATTAACATCTGCAGGTGCCTTTACAATTTGCCTAGTTAGAACAACACTAGGACAACTTGCTAGACATACTTAAAATTCTGTTCAAACTCAAGACCACTACCAAGTATAAAAAAAATTGAATACTTGGTGAAAGGCTTCTTTTCCTTTGACCTGAAACAAGTGTCCTCATAAATACCTAGAATTACCTTGGTTGGCATAATAGTATATTTTCTTATTATGAGATGCTTCTGATGGCAGTAAAATATCCTAGCTTGATTGCAACCTCGTTCAACACTTTGGGAACAAAATGTACACATAAATATGGTTTTAGAAATTTCTTAAAAACCATAACTTCTCTAATATTAAACAAAAATGGAGAGGCATTGATGAAATATTGTCTGTTAAATGAATGAATGAAAAATTCCATAAACCCTAATATTGAGGTTGAAGTCAAACAAGCAAGAAAATGTAGTGTGCGTCATGGACATACTAACACTTGTACCGTTGATGATAGGAGTTGGACCATTACAATTGCCAAGGATATCAATGAAGGCCTTGAAAAGAGAAGGGGGGACCCAAAATTTAGATATACAAGTTGAAAATTTTGGGTGTTGTTGTAGTGGATACAACATTTGGAAAACCACTAGTAGAATCTGTTATGTTCCTATACTAATAGGTGTCATAATTTTTGAATGGTTGAGGTCAAATCTGTAATATGTACATACCTTTTCTTTCTACAAATGTTTTCCATATTCAAAAAGTAAAAAAAATAAAAAAATTTAAAGAGGGTTATGTCCTAAAAGAAAAATCAAAGGAAAAAAAGAATAAAAAACGTCAAAACGGATGAGAAAACAAACCCCAAGAAAGAAAAAAGACGATGACAATGTGCAAGTCAAAATGCCACTACTATTTACTTTTGATGCAGAATAAAAGATTGTGTGCAACTTGTTACCTTTGCCACAATCCATGGATGGTCAAAATGTTTAAACTTGGCTATTTCATGTTTTCAATTTTATGCTTAGAGATAGAGAATAAAATCTGACCAAATTGTTTAATCTTAGCAAATAAGTAGATAGGTATAGTAAATAAAAGGAGCTCAACAGCTTAATCTGAGCCCTTGGATGTAACAAGGTTAGACTTAGATAGATTACTTTTGTAAAAGAAAAGAAAAAATTTTGATAAAGGGTTTGCCAGTCTAAGTGCACCTTAATAAAAAGAAGTAAAAATGGTAGGATGAGTAGATGGGTAAGTAGTTGTATGGTTGCAGAATTATGATGATTAATTAGATAAGGTCATATAATTCACCTTCATCATCCAATTTCTAAGTATGGATGAAAACTGAGCATGTATCAAGTACACAAATTCAATTGGTTAACCTCCCTCATTCATTACATTTTTCACTTAAATAATTTCCAAGGAAAGTCTTAAAGTACCTAAAATATTAAGTTAAAGGGGCTCAGAGCATTTCTCTTACTTCTAGAGGGACCGGACCCTCAACCCAATGACTTATAGGTCTTAAGTACTAAAAAACCCTCATAAACATTCACCCCCTTCAAATTCATTCATTTTCCCTAATAAATCCCTTTTCCTAAGGTTAAAACACCATTTTCCTAAGGAAAAGCAAGCATCCCCATGGATACCCCTTTTATGAAAAACCCACAAAATGCACTTAGCCTAATTTGTAATGGCTCTATGTGAAAAACAAATAAGTTCCAAATGCACATTATACTTAGCGCTAATCAATTTACTGCAATGTTCATATTAACTCCTAATTTTAATTATATGTATTAAATTCTCGAAATTTCCCTTTTCCCGTATATATTTAAACCCCTTAATATTAATATCCCAACTGAAAGTTTGAAACATAAAATTTACAGTAAAAGCCGACATAATTAATCAACCCATGATTAATTATAAGTCAAACCATTCACGGGAAGTTTGTTTGGTTTTGATGGAAGACTTTGTTTTGTGCACCCGCGATAGGTTTCATGGCGGTTCGGGGGGTTAATCCTAGTGGGTCTGACTGCTTTCTCCTGATTCTTCAACCGTTTGACCCTCGTAACCCATACTCTGCTAGTTTTATGGTGGTTTGGTTTTTAACCTGGCTTTGTGGGAACCCCATTTCATCATTTGTCTTACCTTCCCCTGGTTTTACGGTCGTCTGTTAATTGTCGGTTCCTGATGGTTGAGGAGGACCTCGTGGACTACAAGGAGGACCCGTCACTTGATCAAGAGATATGGGCATATCAAGGTAGCCTCGATACTGGTCCCAAGCCTGCAAAATCTCATCAGGTGACAGATGCTCGACTGATGCCTCTCCACCCGCATTCCACTGGCAAATCGCTCCCGAATGATGTCCACATTGAAGACCTCCTCGGTTTGGACAGCCCTCCACTCTCTCCGACTACCCTTAACTTTATCGGCACTAGCCTTCAAGCCTCCCCCACTTTTGACTCACCCCTGGTTTCATCTTTGCCTCCTTCCACACCATTGAACGTGCCCTCATACTCTTTCGCACCGGCTGGTCCATCAAACCCTACTCACCTTGCACATTCCTTTGCTCATCCGGGGTCCAGTAGCTTTAACCCTATTTCTCCGATTCGCTCCGAGTGTTTTAGCTCTTCCATCCTCAACCCTAGATCCACTCAGTCAACCCCTCATAGTTCCATTGAGGCGTGCAACAGTCTACTGAGAGAGCACCCCACGGGACGGTGCACGGACAAGCTAAAAAATGGAAGGTGCCTCAAGGCAGTGGATACAAACATTAATCTGACTTTCGGCGAGGATGTTCCGATGGGAGATGTGGTTGATACGGAAAGGAAGGTTCTCGTTGGGCGTATTCATGGAAGAAACTATTCGGTGGAGTGCCTTTGACAATGGACTATGGAAATTTGGGGTTCCCTATTAAAAGAACTCCTAGTCATCAGGGTTTTGGCTCATGGTTTGCCCTCCATTTTCATAGAGAAGAGTATATGGACTAGATTCTCTCCTGTTACTGGCATATTGAGATGGAACCTATGCTGCTAAAGAGATGGGATCCTTTGTTTGATCCGGAATGAGAGCAATTGGGAGTGGGACTAATCTAGGTCCGACTGCCAGGGTTACCCATGCAATTCTGGACCCCTCAGATTTTCAAGCGCATTGGTGATGCATTGGGGACTTACCTTGAGCATGACCAGTCCTATTAAAAAAATGGAATCATGACCATGGGCGGGATCCTGGTTCATCTTGATACCAGGGAGGGACTCGAGGAGAAAATTACACTCCACAGGAGGCACTTCTCTCGCAGACAGATCCTCAACTACGAAGGAGTGCCTTTTTGTTGAAGAAGATGCCACAAAGTGGGGCATCTGTACAAGGATTGCCCGCTTCTCTCATCGCCGGCCTCGGAGACTACTCGAGAGGTCAAACATCACCTCTCAGAAGAGTGGAACATGAGTGACCAGCTACAAGGACAAGTCCCTCCTGAGGCTGCTGATGGGGTGTCGACACAGAAGGCAAAAAATCCATGGAAGACCCCTCCTTCACCACCTCGTATGCGCTCCAAATCGGCTGCGGGATTGGCTCCCCCTCTGGGTAATGATTCTGCTCCCATTACCTCTATTTTTCTTTCAAATTATTTGTCGTCTACTCTTCATATTCCATCCCCCCCCCCCACTGTCCCCGTCCCTCTCCCACCATTTCCTACAACATCAATAACCCCCCCCAACATCCCAATTACAACTCCATCCGTCCAAGACGCGCTCCCCCTCCCCCCCTACCTCCTCCCTCTAGGGGATCCCTCCCTATAACTCCGATCCAGAGTCCCTGCAAAATAATCCCCTCCTTGGATTGGGTTTAACTCCTATCTCAAATGATTAAAAACCCACTAGAGGGCGCCCATCCAAAATTGCAAAAGCCATCAGATCGACGGTGGCTGATGTAGGACAGGGTCGACAATCCACTATTGAAAGGGCACTTAGAGCATCTGAGCCCTCTGATCATGTTCCCCCATGATATGCCTATCCTTCAACTGTAGGGGACTAGCCAACCCCAATAAGAGATTGGCTCTCAAGCGTCTTTTGAACAACTCCAACTGCGACATCCTCCTCCTCTAGGAAACTCTTGGATCGTCTGAATACATATCCAAAGCCCTTCACTCCCTCCTCCTGGGCTGGTATTTCCAAGGATTGGATGCTGTAGGTAGTTCTAGGGGCCTTGCCATGGGTATCAACCCCAAATCGGTCAAATCTATTTCATCTTGGGGCGGGAAAGGGTTCTTAGGCATGGATGTATTTGCAAGTGAACTGGGGATTCAATTAAGAGTCATAAACATATATGATCCAAACCAGAACAGACTTGAATTTTGGCACTCCTTTCTAGACTCTCCTCTTGTTATAGGATCCACCACCATCAGAGTTGATTTAAAATTTTCACTGGGGAACAAGGAATCCTGGGGCCATCACTCTCAGATTGACCCTATTACGGACCGGATGGGCATACTTCTAGAGAACCATAGACTCATTGATGTGCCCATGAACAAGAAAATGCCTACTTGGCATAATAGAAGAATCAGCGAGGCTACCTTGGGTCGGAGGCTGGATCATTTTTTAATTCATGAAGATCTCCTCCATTCCCTCACCCTATATAGGCAATGGGTTGGTACTGGAGGTCTATCTAACCATTCACTCATCTTCTTACAAGTCTCAGGCCCTTCTATAAAGCCTCGAGCCCCTTTCAAATTCAATTCTGGATACTTAAAAGACCCAGACTATATCAAACTAGTCACAGATTTTTGGAATGCTCAACCCCCTCTCAGGGAGAAAAGAATGGCTACTGACTTCTATGATCACCTAAACAAACTCAGAACACTTACTATGGACTAGTCAAAAAGGAAAAGAGTGAGAGATGAATAGACCCTGAATGATATACAAGAATCGATTGCCTATCTAACGGATGAAAAGGGGCTTGGTTTCCTCTCAAGTGATACAAAGCTTCAACTAGTAAATCGAGAAACACAGAAAGCAAAGATCTTATTGGTAAAAGAACAACTTTGGAGGCTTAGAAGTAGAGCTATTTGGCTTCAAGCTGGCGATGGCAACACAAAGTTTTTTCATAATTTCGCCAATGGTAGAAAAGCTACAAAGACCATTTGGCAACTACTAAGGGATTAGGATGGCTGGGCCTCCACTCACCCCCAGGTAGCAAGGCTGGGTATATCACACTTCAAAAATCAGTTTACAGCTCCCACTGCTATCACCCTCCTTGATATCATTAATATGGTTGGCCATTTCCCTAGTTTTGTGGATCCTGATGAATCTAAAGATCTTCTAAAACCGATCACTATGGGGGAACTTGAGAGCACCTAAAATGGTTTAAGAAGGAAAAAAGTCCAGGCCGAGATGGATGGCTTTTCGAATTCTACACTACATTTCTTGATATTCTGGAGCAAAACCTATTGGCAGTCATTGAATAAAGTAGGATATTTGGCCATATCTATCCCCCTCTAAATTTCATATACTTAGCTTTGATCCCTGAAATTGACTCCCCTGCCTCTTTCAATGACTTCTGGCCAATCTCTCTTTGCAACTGTCTATATAAAATTATATCCATAATCATCGCCAATTGTTTAAAGCCCATCTTGTCTAATCACATATCCTGGGAACAATTTGCTTTTCTTCACCATAAACATATCCAAGATGCTATTGGCTCGGCCTAGGAAGCCCTTCATTCAATAAAACTAAAGAAGCTCGAAGGACTAGCTCTTAAAATAGATTTATCGAAAGCTTTCGACAAATTTAGTTGGTTATACATAAGAATGATCCTTACTCATTTGGGCTTCCCCCCAGCTTTCTCAAACTGGATCATGGGATGCATCTCCTCAGTATCATTTGCTATCCTCATCAATGGGTTAGCCACTCCCTCCTTTCATGTTGATAGGGGCATAAGACAAGGTTGCCCTCTATCCCATTTACTCTTTCTCCTAGTCATGGAAGGACTGAGTAGGTTGATTGATACTCAAAAAAGAATGGGGAGACTTAGGGGATTAAACATCACTAAACATTTCAATCTGACTCACCTCCTCTTTGTGGACGATATTCTTATTTTCCTAAGTGGAATTGTTCAGGACACCACATCCATGAACGAGGTGCTAAATATGTTCAGTAGAGCCACTTGGATGGAAATCAATAGGGGAAAATCTACCATCTCATTCTCGGAATGCTCACAGCAAGAAATTTAACTTTCACTTCAAAAATTTCCTTTTCAAGTCATTGAACTAAAGGATGGACTGAAGTATCTAGGCTTTAGACTCAAGCCCGATGGATACAAAATTGCTGACTGGACCTGGCTCTTCACCAAGGTGGAGAAAAGAATAAATTGTTGGTGTCACAGATTCGTATCTAGGGCTGGAAGATTAATTCTTATCAAATCAGTTTTGGAAGCCACTCCAGTCTTTTGGATGTCATTGGCTTGGATCCCAAGGCAGATTCTACACATAATACAACAAGCTTGCTGTCAATTTCTTTGGAAAGGAAGAAAGGAAGGGAAACCTTTTGTCTGGGTTAAATGGATCAGAATAACCACTCCCAAAAAATGGGGAGGCTAGGGACTCAAGCAACTCCTTGCCTTTGCATAAGCTTTAGCTGCAAAACAAGGCTGGCTATTATTAAAGCAAAAAAGCCGCTGGTCAGAGGTAATCACCCATAAATACATCTGGCCTTTATCTATCATTAACTAGATAAGGCGACCCTCCTGGAACAGAAAGGGCATCTTGGTTATTTGGAGGGCCATCCTAAAAATGATTCCCATTATAAAGGATGGACTCTTATGGAAAATTGGAAATGGAGCTTCAGTACGTATTGGGATTGATCCCTGGACTGGAAGTGGGAACTCTTATCAACTCCCACCTGAGCTTATAAATTACTTAAACAACAGAGGCATAAGATATATAGAACTGCTCGGTGATCAACAAAACTCCACCTTTCTTTCTCAAGCTTGGCTCTCCAGACAAAACTGGAACATACCCATAGAATGGGATAGGACATGGCAGAATTTTCTCCAAGCACTTACAGAATCACACGTCAGATTAAATAATGAAGATGATGAACTTATTTGGGGTCACTCAAAAAAAGGCCAATATTCCTCTAAACAGGGATATGACATCATTATTGCTGAATCTAAACTAGAAAGCATAAGAAGCTGGTGGAAGTCTCTTTCGAAACTAAAAGCCCCATGAGCACAAGACTTTTGATGTGGAGCATACTTGAAAATAAAATTCCCATTGGAACTTATCTTAAAAAGAGGGCATTCACTAGTCCTACCTGGTGTGTACTTTGCCATCAGGAGGAGGAATCGACACAACATCTTTTCCTCACCTGTCCCATTACAATTTCAATATGGACACAAGTTCTTACAACTCTCAACTTGAACATGAGATGGCATGGAGCTGATATACTATCTGCATGGGACACTTGGTGGGGAGTAGCAGCAGAAAAAAAAAAAAAAAAAAAAAAAAAAAAAAAAAAAAAAAAAAAAAAAAAAAAAAGAAAAAGAAAAAAGAAACTTGCCCCTTCTTGTCTCATGGCAGATCTGGCTCAAGAAAAATCTCATAATATTTCAAGACAAGCCAGTAATCTAGAATCTGACCCCTCCAAAAATTTGCTCGGTGTTTGAAGAGTTACTTGCAGAGGAAAATTACAACAGACCTAGGATTATAAGACAGGAGTAGATTGACAAATCAACTCCTTGGGCCTATTTCGATGGGGCTGCTCAGCCACATGGTTGTGGGGGTGGCATCATCTTCCATCTCACAGAATCACACTCTTTCTAGATTAGTATGGGATTAGGCCATGGTACAAATAATCATGCAGAACTGATATCTCTCCGACACCTGATTTACTTTACCATCCTTCAACATTGCAAAAAAATACAAATTTTTGGGGACTCAAGGAATGTGATTGACTGGTTTAACAACAGTGCTTCTTGTAATTCATACACTCTGAGATCTATAATGGACAAAATTATTTTTTTTTAAAACATATTTTGATCAAATTTCTTGCACTCACATCTACAGGGAGCGAAATGAAAGCACGAACTAGCTTTTGAAAGAAGCGACGAATCGTCCTCTAGGAGAATGGATGATCATAGAACACACACCAACAAGAACATATCAGTACTTCCACATGCCATACATTGACAGGGAACTTCAGAGGGGGAACAACCCCTAATTTTTAGAATTTTTTCTTATAAATTTTGTTCATTATGTAGTATTTGCAAAATCGATGTAAATAATATATATGCAAACAGTCATCACCTTCTGGGTGACATTTTTTATTTCTATTTTGGTCTTGGACTAGCATAGTACACCCCTTGGGGTCTTATTGTAATTATTTCTTATCTTTTGACAGTGGATTTTCGACCACAGTATAGCATATGCCCATGGGCATCTACATCATGTAATTTCACCTATAATGAAATTATGAATTTTCTTTCAAGTAAAAAAAAAGTCAAACCATCCGCCAATAAAATCACCCCTGACGCCCTTAATCCCCCATAATTCGTGATTAATTAATCTTGCCACACTTAAACCTCCGTCGGGCCCCTTCATTAAACTTCATGTCAAATCCTCGCCCCAATCACCGTACAATCAAGCCCTATTTGATTTGACAGTTGACGATCATATTGGGTGGCCTCCAAAGGCCAACCTTTACCCACCTGATATGGGTGGTTTCACTATTCACCCCACTGCTACATGGCGCTCGATGAGTGGCATCGGGCGACCTTCCCCTGAAACCACTCCAACCCAAAAGCGGTGTGATATAAACCCGCTTACCACCTCCCACTAGACAACAAAACGTCCCGTCCCCCGCTTAAATCCAAACGTACTTTTCCTATGTACCCTCCAAAACAGTTGACTTTGCAAATAAAACTAAAAAAACTCATTGTTTTTAGCTTTATTGTGAAAAAGACCGCTCAGACCTCCATTAAAGCACCATAGTACGTGCAACTGCCAACCCATGTCTAATTGCCAACCTACCGAAGTTGTTGAACTTCCAGACTACCTTTCAGTTACGTATGCTTCCTACAAACCATGCACAATCACCCATCAATCCGTTCAAAGCCGAAACCAGGTATTTACCCAAAATCACTGAGAATCCTTGTTTAATTCCCAAAACTTTACTCAATTTCTTTAAGATGTTAAGTAATTAAGTAAAAAAAAATTCCGGTAACTCTGAACTGTTATGAATTGAACCAATTTGCCCCCAATTTGACTGAAAACCCTTCGCCCTGTCCTTGAATCCATAAGAACAAAGGATGGCTGCTCAAGTTGCATTGAATGTCCTACCAATTTCTACTCCCCATGGGGACTTAGACCATCTCCCCTTAGCAGATAAAGATTTTCAAATCAAAGATACCTTCGTCCAAGAATCCCCACTGAAATTACACTGCAGGCATAGAGACCAGTATTTGAACCATGTAGACATAATAGGTCTTTGGGAATCAGGTTTGCCCAAGTACCAATTCCCCAGAGTTCATATCTTCCCTGAGATTGTATACTATTGCCATATGAACTACAATCCCAGCCAAAGAGCAGTGATGACTCCTGACCAGACTATACTATTTACCATCACTGCTAAATCCATAAATGAAATGCTGCAATTGCAACCAAGCCAAAACCTGAGCCCCCTTTTTGTTGGAGACCTGCTTAACAGATTCCCTATTCTCACCTCCATCAAACTTGCTCAGTTATTCCAGACCTTCCTTAGGGAAGAGAAATACATCCCAAAGGACCCTCCCCCATACATGTGGACCATATTCTCTAATCTTGGCCTAGAAATCATAGCAATGATATCCAGTGTGTTAGGCCAGACTACAAGTTAATTTGTTGATGATATTATCATAGCTTTCATGTCCATTTACACTCCTAGATAGCCCCTAGCCGTCATGTTTGACTATGCTAAGTTCATTGCAGATAAGATGCATGATCAATTCATGAAAATGGAAAATGAAAGAGTGTTCAAATATTCATCAATTTTATATCATCTTTTTTCTGTACTATCAAGCTGATAAATTCCCATTCACACTCCAAAAGCTTGATACCAGAGGCAACCATAGATCAGTGGTCTTTCGGACTTCATTAATCCATCACTTTGACTCTCGATATACCTATACAGATTTCATAGATCTCTTTGTGCACCTAGTGGCAAATATGTTGTTAGGAAGTCCTCCCCCTAGAATTAGTGCAGATATCAGGAGGGTCCTATAGTTTTCCAAACAATATAGAGTGGGAGATTGGTACCTGTACCAAAATCACACTGAAATCAGGATATATGGCTGTGAACTAGCACCCTACAAATTGCCAAGATACATCCCCATGAGATTGTTTGCTCTGGAGTACTATAGGCAAATGATTAATTCAGATGAGGTATATTTTGTGAAGGCCAAGAAGAAATATCAACTCAAAATAAAAGACCAGCTTGGCCCCTTTATATGCAACAGTAGGGAAGTAGGAAAGGAAGCAGATGAAGTCCTTCAAAGGCTAAAACTGAAACAAAGTTTCATATGGAGATATGACCCTTTAGATTTCATCTGCAACAGAAGACAAAAGAACAAATTATCTCCCTATATCCACCACAGAATTTCTGAAATAGAACAATATGCAAATCAACTAGAATGGGTGGATAACACTTTAGTAGACTGAGATAGTACAGAAGTTGCTGCCAATAATGTGTTGATTGATTTAGAAAGAAGACTTGATGAAGATTCCTTTGTACAGGTTCCAGGAGAATCCCAATCCCAAAGGGGAAGATAGGAACACAATGAGCAACTAGCAGAAGAAGGACCTCAAGAGAAGGAAGAATCAGAGCAACCAGGCATATCAGAATAGCTGGCTCATCTAGAACACATCATGAGTAATCCTCCTATTGTACAGACTTCGCTAAATGAGGAGAAGAATCCCAAAAGAGATAGAGAGGAGGCCACTCCTTCTAGCAGACCTATTGCACAGACTTATGTCAAGAGGCAAAGGTTGAATCCTTTTTCAGAACAAGAGTTCACAGAGGAAATAGCTGGAACTACAAGTACAGAAAGAGCAAAAAGCAGGTAGACCACTCCCTTTGGAGGTACACAAGAACCTTCCACTTCATAGGCTCAAATGCTAGAGAGACAACAAAGCATGGAAGTATTCTCATTTAGGGCTCCAACAGGCCAGAACCAGGACATTAAAGAGAAATACAAAGAAATAAAGGCCAAAAATGAAATATTGAAGGCCCAAAGTTATGCACACTACCTTAAAATGGCCCCCACTAATCAAACAAGGCTAATTTCAGCCTTTGACATAAAAGAAGGTAAGATGCAAATGAGTTTCATGAAGCCTACCACACAACAACCCAGGTCTATAGCAAATTACTTGAAGACTGAATTTGAGGTGTTGGTGAAGGATATACGACCAAATAGAATTACACAAACAGATCGGGGAAATGGTCTATTCTACACTGACCAGCAAGGCTATTGCAACACATAAACTCCAAAATTCGTTGAATAAAATGTCAGTGCAATTCTAGCTAGAGAAGGCCTCTTCACAGGCCAAGGTTACCAGGATAAAGTCCTTAGAGGACTTAATCATAGAGCTGGGGTATGATCCCAAGGATGTAAAGAATGCAGAAAAGTTAATTAAGAAGAAAAATGATGACATAGCTACATTGAAAAAGCAACTCAAAATTCCTCCTCTACATCATCCACAAACAACTGAAGTATTAGAAACTTGGAAGGAAGAAGAGCTTATGGACTTAGTCCTCAAGCTGAATGATCAACTAAAAGAAATAGAGAAAGAGCTAGATAACTTGGTTCAGTCTAGATAGAGTGAGTTGGTCACCACTCCTCAGACTGTCATTCCTACAGTCTCTATAGTTGTACCCTCCACATTGGCTGCTTCCTTAGCACCAATAGTTCCACCAGCTACAGCCATACCAGTCACAGGTACATCAGCAGGCACAGGTGCATCTACAAGCGCAGGTACTTCCATAGAGAAAATAGATGAATTAGTAAAAGCCATGGAAGAAATGACCATCCAGGCTATTGAACTTAAAAAACTTAGAGAAAAAGTGTCAAGTTTGGAAACTGATTGCAAACTTGAACAGATACAACAGAAAGAAGAAACCCAGAAGAATCAAATAATGGGTGAGAGGATTAAAATCCTTGAAAAGGATTTGACATTGCAACAACCACTAGGAGATTTAAAGGAAATGCTCTGCGCCAACAATGTCATTGACTCTGTCAATGATGTTTGGCCATCAATTCAAATAATTTTTTAGCAAACTAAACTAGTGAAAGTGGCCACCGAAGCTATTCACGAGATACGAGAAGAGTTAGGGGACAAGCCTGAAGAGGCCAACCAAATTATAACACTCTTGAACAACAAAAACAGGTATCAGTTAGATGAATTGGGCATAAAATATAGGACAATGACCATCATAGAAATCAAGAAGGTTCTTACCAAAAGGAACCTTATGCTCAATCTTGAGAAGAGATGCCAAAGTATCCAAGCTGATATTGATAGATTCATGGCCAAGTTTGGTATTTTGAGGGAGAAAGGCCTTCCCAGTCCTATGGTTATTAATGACAAGCTTATGACTCAAGATGACTACATTGAAAGATTGAACAAGTTGGCCAACAACCAAGCTAGTACTTCAGGGGTAAAAGCTTTTCCCACAAGAAAGGTATTGTATGATAATCTAGAAAATCTGCTTTTCCTAGAGCATGAGGTAAATCACCTGATCGTCAACAGGCCAAATTTTTCCAAATACACCGAAGCTGATGAGATATATAGAAAGGTGATAAGGATGAAATTACCTGAAGGTGAATGGTGGACAAACTTGATGGATTTAATATAAAGTTACTGCAGTAAATCCAATATGACACCCAGGTAAAATAGATGAAACATGGTCAAAATATAGCAGGTAAAGAGTATCAGTAGGTTGAATACATAAAGTGATTCCAGCACATATATATCAAGCAACTGAAATAGACAAATCTGAATTACAATAGCCAACACAATCATAATAAAAGGGACAACAAGAAGACAATTGTCCATCTGTCTCTATCCTCGTGCCTGAAGATATTTTTGATTTCCTAGATTAATTCTCATATTGTTATGAGATATTTTGTAACATTTTTTATATAAATACTTCATATTTTGAAGTAATTAGTGTGGATTAAAATACATTTCTATAGACATTTCATATCAAGCTAAGGAGCTATTGTATTCAAGACTGGACTGGTTTTGTTGGGTCATGAAATAAAGCTAAAGACATTTCACTGGATTCTTGTGCACAGTTGGAACCAAATAAGTATTATCTCTTCATATTTAATTATTTGTTTCTCATCATGTTATAAATGTTCATATGTTTTCTCTATGAAATTTGAATAGTAAACAAGGAAAAATATTTCAAAATTAGCTTTAATGCTCTCTGTCTTGACTGTTTACTTTCTCATTGTTTTCTACTAAACTATCTTGGTCTAGGAATTCTTAATTGCTCCCTTACTTCCATAGTTTCCCCCTTTAGGTCCATAGTAAAGGATTCTTAGTTTCCCTTTTCTACTAATATCCTTATGTTCTTCATCTTGATCCCGGTTTAAGGATTCTTCATTGCCCTTTTACCCTGGTTAGGACTACCTCATCCATTTGAACCTACAGATTTGATTTTTGTTGTGCTAGCCTACCCCGTGAAGTCCTCCTTTAGTAATTGATCTGATCTAGTTAAGCCACTCTTTGACTGACTCCATAGCCCAATGGCCTGAATACTTGTTCTGCCCATCTGTTTTCTTAAGTCCACCACCCAATCAAAACCAAAACATCATGAGCACTAATAACTAGCCTAAAATCCTACTCAAAACAAAGTTAAATTATAAAGAGAGAACCCTCTCTGGACTTAGGTTGGCTAGAACCTGAGTCTAAAAGATTGGTTTGTAGTTACCTCAAATTATTCCTTCTTTTATAACTTCTAGGGAAGACCTCTGAGTGATAACATAATCCAAAATATCTGTCTGTGTTCCTACAACATATATAGTCTTGCTAATACTGCAAGGAAGTATCGAACAAGACACTGCAGGTACCACTTAGAGTTACTTGACCTTTTATAGATGTTCCCTACCTCTGTCTCCTTAGCTAGGTCGTGTAAGTATGCCCTACCTTTCTCTCCTTAGCTAGGTCATGTAAGTATTTGATATTGATGCATAAAACATGACAAAGGGCTTATTGTATTCAAAAATTTAAAGTGAGTTTCTAGTGTTGCTCCATTTCTAGTAGGCCTATTGAGTACCCTGATAGAG
This sequence comes from Pinus taeda, assembly GCA_000404065.3. Classification (NCBI taxonomy): domain Eukaryota; kingdom Viridiplantae; phylum Streptophyta; class Pinopsida; order Pinales; family Pinaceae; genus Pinus; species Pinus taeda. The sequence goes on along the minus strand of APFE030684487.1, from coordinate 172,646 downwards.
TCACTTAAAAAAATCACAAGCAATGCTTCACTGCCAACATGCATGTTCAGTACCTTGACGAAATTTCTTGAATCACCTCTCTATGAAGGAAGACCGAACTGAACTGATGAGGTTACTTAACTAATGAGGTTCGCCATCAATGCCGATAGGAGTTGTATTCAATCCATTACCATAGCATGATTCCCTTGTTGAGCTCGATTCCCCATAGCACGATTACTACCCATCCCTTGTTAGCCCGATTCCCGCACGATTCACATACCACGAGGCCCATAACACGATTACTACCCATTCCCTAGTAGAGCACGAGTACCATACACGATTCCTATAGATCAATCCCATATATCGAGGCCCATACACGTAGAGGATGTGAGTGCACCGATGAGGAGTGATTTATTCGATTGATGAACATCGTTGGGGGTGGGGCGGTACAAAGGACAACATCTGCTGCCGAGAGGGGCGGGCCAACGGATTTCTCACCCTTTAACCTCCAATTGATTTATTTTATTTTATGTGCACAGTGGCATCATTTATTAGGCATTCATTTCACCAGGGAAAATGGGGGATCCCGACTTATTTTACGAGCAAGTGAGGTTGTTTCTTGCTTGACATAAATTGAAAGATCTTCTGATTTAGGTTTTCCTTAATGCCACACTTCTACATATCATCTCTGACTGACAAGTGAACAATGAAAGCATATCATTGACATATTCAAGACCAAACCCGAAAAAGGATTCACCTTGTAAATATTGTTTACATGAACTAATTAAGGTTCCCCACGGGCACCTATTTGTATTCTCCTTATTAATGGATCAAATTTATAGGAAACCTGTTTGGGGCATAGTTTTGAATATTGGTTCTATGAGAGGTTGGCTCTTATAACAACCACCACATCCACACACAACCATTAAATTAGGGTTTCAACATTAGGGAAAAGTGACCAAAGAAGCTTATCTAGGGTTTCAACATGTGCAAGGAGGCCAAACAAGTCCTCCTAGGTTTCAACATAAGGGGAGTTTGTTATGACACTCATGGTTAGCATGGATCATGCATATCACAAGGATTAGATGGAAGTGTGAAAGCTCATGCAACATAGAGGACAAATACAATGTTAGGCCAATGACAAGAAAATGTAATACAAGGAGAAGATAGTGCTAAGCACAATATGAATGCATGATTTAATGCAACATATACAATTACAGGAAAAATGAAGTGTGAATGCAAGAAAAATCAACGAGTTACAACTAAAAGAGAGATGCAATGATTATGTAGACAATTCCTAAATGAAATGCAGTCATAAGGAATGTAAGAAGAGGAATGAAAAATAAATGCATAATGTCATGTATCAAATTAACTATTTCAATAAATAACATACAAAAAAATCATATCTAAACCATAACTCGCTTGAACCTAAAACCCCAAATACAAACTCTACTAGGCAAACCCTAATTAACAAACCCTAAATTTTTTTGGAACTAAAACCCTGATTTAACCAAAGAGGAGATCAAGTGATGAGAAATAAGACTTCCAATGCACCCATCGCAGTTGTTCCCAACGTGCAAAAACAAAGATGCTAATAATTAGAACTAGTATAGCATATTGTGCAAAACAAAGATGCTTACCTGTTGAAGCCTCGAAAATCACTGCAACAACATGGGGGAAAACCACCCGGTCAAGGAATTGAATACCATCCCTTAGCCATTTGGAATTAATGGCTCCGGTTGGATATAATGGGACCAGTTTCCCAATAAAAATGTGATAGGATGGATAGGGTGTTGATGACCAAAAACGGAGTAATATATGGGGTGGTTTTCAATTGGAATACATGTATATTTAACCTATCTATTTATTACCTAATATTTACTTATGTTTATGCGATCTACAATGATTATCTTTAGTGTATGATAATGAAGATTGATCAAACACTAACATAAATGAAAATCTTTTAAAATAATTATTTTGACTAAATAGTTAATAAAAATAATTGATGAGACATATATCACATTTAAATAAAGTTCAAACATTGCTCATATATGTGTTAAATATAACAATTCTAGCATTTTCAGAAATGAATGGATAGAGAACTATATTAAAAGATATACATATAACAAACAATACAAAGAGAAATGGTTATCAATTCATAAAAAAAATAAATATACAATGATAGAAGTACCCGATGCATATGACTCTATTCATGAAGTAAATAGCTCTAGTCCAATCTTTTTCATTAAGATGGTTTCAAAAGTACAAAAGTGCAAGCTTCCAAAGCCTTTTTCACAAAAATTCAGGACTCTAATCCAGTCATTCTACTAAGACAAACTTCAAAAGTAAAAAAGTACAAGCTTTCAGAGCTTTTCTTTATAAAATTGGGGACCCTTTCTTCATAGACATGAAAGGGTATATATAATAAAAATAAAGTAAAATAGATATTACATGAAATTTCTGAGGAGGTTTAAATCACTCTCCTTAAAATAAGTGATAGAAATACATAAATAGAAACTGTTGCAATGATGAGTTCAAGAATGTAATGGTGTCTACTCTTTCATTCGTTGTCTGAGCTCATAAATATCCATCATTGGCTTGAATTTAGGAGGCTGACCCATCCTCATGCGCAACTGTCCTGTATACACTGCATTCGAAAGAGTGGGAAGCATATGTGTGGATGAGTCATTGAGGCATCGTAGAATTAGCCAATAACTGTGTGGGTTCACCAGATATTTCCAATATACTTCCTAGTCTAGTTTGGTCAGTTGTTTAATTGCCTCTTCCCTTGCTTTTGAAGTTTCTTGCAGTAGTGTTTCTAGGACTCTGATATCGGGGAGACTCCTAGGTGGGAATTCCTTTATCAAATTAGCATTGTGAAAATTATCATTGATAGTTTCAATGATATTATTTGTAGCATCAATCGCTCTAGAAACTTCTCTTTTTTCCTGTTTAGTTGAATATCCCAATCAGTGAAGAGGATTTCCTTATGTGATTCCTCTATCTTGGGAAGATTTGCTTCTCTACCCTCTAGAGTTCCCTTCCATGTTATGTATAATGAGATCTTATCATCAATCTCATTAAAATTCACCCTCAGATCGGATGCTTGATTCATCAGTGAATGACTTGTCTTGCACATTGGATTGATGATAAACAAGTTTTCACAGAGTGTTGCTTGTTGCCTTGATAACAAGGAGTTGAGCTATAATGCTTCTCTTATAAAATCCTCAACCTTAGGATTATCCTTCAATTGATCCAGTGAAAACTGTAGTTGTTTATTTTAGATATCCTTAGCACATGTTTCTGCCTAATATTGGAGCTTCAATTGGTCAAAGCTATGCTGTAATTGGGACATTTGAATTTTCATTTCATAATCAAAATTCTGTCTCTCTTCTGCCAACCACTGATCTAGTTGCTGCATTATCACTTCTTTCTCTCTTACCAATTGTCTGACTTCATCTTCCTTGTCAACAGTAGTAGATGCATAAGCTCTTGCAAACTGTGACAATTTTGTCAAATTTTCTGAAGGATCTATGGGGTTATCCTTCCATACTACATCCATAGGTTCATTGTCAGGAATTACTACTGATGAAGATTCTATTCTCCTCCTTTTCCTCTGTCTTTTTACCACAACCCGATGTTTGGATTGTAAAAGACATCAAGAGGAGGGATTTCTTCCACCTCGAGGACAATTTTAAATGAAGGGAAGGCCGGGATGATCTCATCTTCCTCTGTAGTGTTAGCTTTGGTAGTATTCCTTTTAGTAAGTGAGCTTTGTCCAGTGTTTTGGGGTGTGTTGAATGTTTTTTTGATCTCAACATCTTTTCCCCTTGTTGTCCTCTAAGCTGCTGGTCAAATTATTTCCATGCTTCATCTAGTTGATTCTCGAATGGAGATTCATTTGTATGTAATTCTGTGGATACATCTTCCACTTCTATCTCCTTGGAAGCTTTTTCTGATTTCTTTTAGGTATCCTTTTCTGAACTCTTCTCTGAGTTGTGCTCTGATCCCTAATCATGCTCTAAAGAATGTTCTGAGCCTTGTGTCGATTTCTATCATGAATTCTGCTCGGAAGTCTGTTCCGATTTCTACTTTGAATTATGCTCATAACCTTTTTCTGATCCCTTTTATGAATCATGGTCTGACCCTGCTCCTCTTAAACATTTGGTTGAGGGATCTTAAATAGATCCAAAGGGAAATTCTGTAGTATTTTCCTCCTGTACTGGCAGAATTGAGCTAGTCTTTGTGGATCTAGTTTCAAAGTAGCCAAATGTTGCACTTGTGAAAATAGTTCAACAAACTCAAATAGGTTATTATAATCATCATCATCATGACTGAATTGTCTGATTTTAACTTGGGCAGTGACGTGTAGAAATTTTATGAATAATATGACACTTATTCAACCGAGATTATCCTGATTATACACTATTGCGGAATGCATGCATAATACATAATCTCATCTACATTGATCATCAATTTAGCAGTACTCAGAAACATACACATGCACACATTGAAGCATCAATCACACATATCAACACAATATGTACCTGGGGAAAGCATAAAGCTAAAAACGCCCAACTATTTGTATCTTATATTTATTGAAACATGTAACAATACATAGTACAATACTCCTCACAAGTACTCGGCACTATCTCCACCTGTTACACACAAACTAGCTCAGATCTGAATCAATCACTGGCACAAATCTCCTCCGCTGCTTGCCTGCCTCCACTGCGCAATCCTACATAGAGAATGGATGAGAATAGCTGAACCATTCACGTGTTTCCCTTGTGTAACACTACACAATCCTCATTGGCAACTCAATCCCACTGATTGTGCAAATCACATGCACAACTATAGTCACAACTGATAGTTGTCTTGCCCTTTCACTCATCTCTAACACTTGTCTCCACTGAACTGTCCATGCACTGAGTTAACTGATGTATTCTTTAGTTGCTTTATGAGTTAATAATTAGTGAATTAATTAATAATTCACATCACTCAACATTATTCTATTTTCCAGTTAGACTAACTACAACTAGTTCAACTAAGTCAAACTGAACACAACTCCATCAACTCCTGATCCAACTCCACAAAACTCAATCACTGAAGTCCTAATTGAAGTCTTCCATGCAATAACTCAAGTTAAACCATAGGAACCACGTATTTCCTTCTGGCAGCTTCATGTACCACATCCGTAGCTCGAACTGAAGTGCTCCAAGAGAATAAGATAATGTTTATAGTCCAAATATTATTAAGAGCTAATAATATTCGACTGTTCTATTTTTAGCCTGGCGGTCTAAAAAGACTCCGCCCATATGTCTAAAAATAGAGGTCCATGTAGTTTTACCAACTTGACTAATCATCGACAAATAGCATCCTGCAACTCATAGACCATGATCCATATGTCTAAAAATAGACTTGCGCCAAAAATAGCTAGCGGGCCCACTTAGTGAAGGCGACTTCTTTCCACTAAGCTCCATCATCTTGTTGCAATCTCAACACTCCCTCTCAACAAGATATGGATTATCAGCAATCCCTATCCTGTCTCGGTGGTACTCTAATTTGCTCTTGGTGAGTGCCTTCGTCAAGATATCAGCATCCTGATCCTCCGTGGGAATATATGAAAGTAACATGTTCTCCACTACACACAATCTCTGATATGATGGTACCTGATGTCGATGTGTTTGGATCTATCATCAAATATAGGATTAGCCGAGAGTTTAATGCAACTGTGGTTATCACAGTAAATCACAGTAGGATCCAAATGAGACCCGAACAACCCAACCAGGATCTTCCTCATCCATATAGCCTCGCATGTAGCCAAACTTACTGCCATATACTTGGCCTCCGCGGAATTGAGTGCCACGGATCTCTACTTCCTGCTATACCAAGAAACTGCGATTGATCTGATACTGAAGATCCCTCCAGATGTGCTCTTTCTGTCCGTTGGGCTCCCTGCCCAATCTGCATATGTGAAGCCACATAGCTTCACCTCATCCTCTTGTTTGTACCACAATCCATATCCCGATGTGCCTCTGAGATAACGCAATACATGCTTGCCCGCCTTCTATAAGAGCTTGGTAGGCTTAACCATGGCTTGTGAAAGGTGGTTAACATCATAGCATATATCGGGTCATGTATTGACCAGATACATAAGTGACCCCACCAACTGTCGATAAACAGTGGCATCCACTACCTCTGCTGAAGTAGCATCCTCCTTCCTCCAACCTCCAGGAAGAGGAGTATCAACAGGCTTGCAGCCATGCATGTTGAAATTCTCCAGTATCTCCCGAGCATACTTACCCTGAGAAACAAACAGTCCATCACTGCGCTGCTAAATTTCCAATCCCAGGAAATAATGAAGGAGGCCCAAGTCCTTCATCTCAAACTCCCGAGCAAGATCCTCCTTGCATGAAAGTATCAACAACTCATCTCCCGTTAGAATCAAATCATCTACATAAAGTACAGTGATAAGAAACTTACCATCCACCACAATCTGATATAGGTTAGGATCTGCCTCACTCTTGGAGAATCCAAGTCTGGTGAAATAGCTGTCTATCCATGTGTACCATGCACGAGGTGCTTGTTTCAACCCATACAATGCTCTCTTGAGCCTGCACACATGCGACTCGCTGCTGAAGATCGCGAAACCTTCGGGCTGCTCTATGTACATTTCCTCCTCAATGACTCCATTAAGGAACACAGTCTTCACATCCATCTGATGATGTGCCACCCCATCTGCGCTGAGAGAGCAAGAATCGTTCGTATGGAAGAATACCTTGCGATAGGTGCAAAGATCTCCTCATAATCGATCCCCTCTATCTGTGAGAAGCCTCGGGCAACAAATCTTGCCTTGTACTTCTCCACACTCCCGTCAGCTGCCTACTTCACTTTGTAGATCCATCTCAAACCCACCACTAATTTCCCTTCCGGTCTTGGGACAATCTCCCATGCACTGTTTCTGACAATCGAATCATACTCTTCCACCATGGCGTCTACCCATGCGGGTTCCTCCACAGCTTCCTCGAAAGAGGATGGCTCCGTCATGACACATTTTCTCACAAGAGCCATGTATCTAGTGTACCGATCCAGTGACTATCTTTGCCTGCGCTCTACTTTAGGTGGTCCTACAACCTTCTCTGCATCTTGAGCCAGTCACTCAGCTTCTGCAGTGCGCTTTCGCCCTCTGATGGTTGGTGCTGCATGAGTGGTCTCCTCCACTCCATGAAATTATTTTTGTGGCTGATCCAAGTGCTGAATCTCATCCCTAGGAACTAATACCTCCTCATCTGCATGCAAGTGTGGCTCCCTCTCAAGCGAACACTTCATGGCTTTCTCCTCCTGAAATTTTATATCCCGCCGCACAATAGTCTTGCGACTATCTGGCAAATACACACGATAGTTGTGGGGCGTATTAGTGTACCCCACAAATATCCCAACCTCTGCGGTTGGCTCTAGCTTCTTCCTGGCATCCTTCGTCACATGCATGTAAACAGGAGAACCAAAAATCCTCAAATGGGAAATATTAGGCCTCTTACTAGAATAAGCCTCCTCGGGTGTACTCATGCCAAGTACCTTGTGAGGACAACGATTCTGCACATATACTGCAGTATTGCATGCCTCTGCCCACAAGTGAAGGGGTAGGCTCTGATCATGCAACATCGCCCGTGTAGCACCCACGATCATTCTACTCTTTTGCTCAAGAACCCCGTTTTGTTGTGGGTTATGGGGAGCTATGAGCTCTCTTCGAATCCCTTCTGCGCTGCAGAAATCCTTGAACTCGCCAGAGATGAATTCACCACCATTGTCGCTCCTAAGAGCCTTCACCTTCTTCCCCGATTCTCTCTCAACGAATGCTTTGAACTCATAGAACTTTGAGTATATCTCGCTCTTCTTTTGCATGAAGAAGATCCAACACTTTCGGGAGAAATCATCAACAAAGATCACATAGTACCTGTGCTTTGCTGTCGAAGCAACTGAGAAAGGTCCAGACACATCTATGTGAATTCTCTCAAGGATCATCGTGGCGCGACTATCTTTCTCGTGAAAGGTGGCTTTCACAAACTTTTCCAAAATACACCCCTTGCACTCATCTGACTGTGCAAGAGTGCCTTTAGGAAGCCCAGTAGAAATCTACTGCAGTATCTTCAAGGCTCCATGGTGAAGGTGGCCCAATCTCCGGTGCCACAACTCGCCATCATCCCGGCTCACCACTCCTTTTTCCTTGCATGCCATTACTGAGCAGCCATCTACATGCAACTGATAAAGGTTCTTGACTCAAACCCCTATCTTCCGGGTTTCTCCAGTTGTCTTACTGTGTAGGAAAGCCTTTCCCTCATTGGAAACAACATCATGTCCCTTGTCTTCTAACATCGCCACAAAGATAAGATTTTTCTTCAATCCTGGAACATGCATCACTTCCTTCAATACGAATGGTTTACTGGACTCCCTCTCAAAGGAAATGGTACTGATACCGGTCGCACTGTATCTACCATCATCGCCCATCTCGATGCGCACTCCAAGATCTTTCTCATCCAGATCAGAAAACAAATCTCGATCTCCTGTCATGTGAAAAGACGCACCACTATCCAAGAACCATACCATTCCCATCACACTTGATACCAAGCATGCGATCAGTGAAAATCCCAGCTCAAACTGCGAGGCTAAGGCCTCTCCCACTGCAGATCCAATAGCTTGCTTATTTTTCTTCTTCTGCGGACAATTCGTGGCATAGTGTCCATGCTGGTGACAGTGAAAGCACTTCACCTTGGACATGTCCTGCTTCTTGCCTTTCACACCAGAATGAGAATCTTTCTTGTTCTTCCCCTTCTTTGCTTTGGTAGCCAAAGCGCAATTTTCTTCATCAGGTGACTTTGATGAAGATTCGTCCTTGGTATTCCACCTGATCTCCTCTTGAACAAGATCCGACCAAAGTCTCTCCCATCCTAGCAACTTCTCTCAACCATTGACAGAGTCCTGATAGGAATTCCAACTCTTCGGAAGACAAAGTAGAGCCATGCTCACCAAGTCCTCATCATCGACAGTTACCCGCACACTTCCTAGCTCATCCCAACATTGGGTGAACTTCGTGAGATACTTCGGCATACTGTCGCCTTTCTCACACTTTATGTTTCTGCGTTTATCCTTGAGCGCCAACTTCCTCCAGTCACTCTTGCTTTGGAATAGATCTGTCAACGCTTTCCACATCAAGTATGGAGTAGCCTTTCCATGGAGGTTGGACACAATGTGATCCCTCACACCCTCCAACAGAATCCTTCGACACTTTGCTGTCTTCTTTTGCCAATCCGCGACTTGAGCAGCATCAGTAGGTTTTGGGACATCCGCATCTATGAACTCCTTCAACCCATTATCCTCTAACACCGTCTCCATCTTGTCCTTCCATGCAATATAGTTTGAGCTTCCCTTAAGGGCATACTCCAATCGCAATCCATTGAAATAAATTTCAACTTTGACACCAAGAAAACACTGCTGCAAATTTGAATTCCACCAGCTCAAAACTCAACCGCTTCTGATCTAAAATTCGTGAGAACGAAGTATTTCTTGTACAAAGATCGACTGTATGGGCATTCACTGGATATCTCACCTTCCAAAAGAAGGATGAATCTAGAGGCTACTTGTCCCTATTACAGACTCTGCCTAAAGAAATAAAGCGTAGACACTTTCTGAATAATAGATTCGATGATCAATCCTCACTTTGATATCCTATAGAAGTCTCTTCTACAAATCAACCAGCTCTGATACCATGTAGAAATTTTATGAATAATATGACACTTATTCAACCGAGATTATCCTGATTATACACTATTGCAGAATGCATGCTTAATAAATGATCTCATCTACGTTGATCATCAATTTAGCAGTATTCAGAAACATACACATGTGCACATTAAAGCATCAATCACACATATCAACACAGTATGTACCTAGGGAAAGCATAAATCTGAAAGCCCCCAACTATCTGTATATTATATTGATTGAGAACATGTAACAATACATAGTACAATACTCCTCACAAGTACTCAGCACTATCTCCACCTGTTACACACAAACTAGCTAAGATCTGAAGCAATCACTGGCTCAAATCTCCTCCGCTGCTTGCCTGCCTCCACTACACAATCTTGCATAGAGAATGGATGAGAATAGCTAAAACATTCACGTTTTTCCCTTGTGTAACACTACGCAATCCTTATTGGCAACTCAATCCCACTGATTGTGCAAATCACATGCACAACTATAGTCACAGCTGACAGCTGTCTTGCCCTTTCACTCATCTCTAACACTTGTCTCCACTGAACTATCCATGCGCTGAGTTAACTGATGTATTCTTTAGTTGCTTTATGAGTTAATAATTAGTGAATTAATTAATAACTAATTCACATCACTCAACATTAGTCTATTTTCTAGTTAGACTAACTACAACTAGTTCAACTAAGTCAAACTAAACACAACTCCATCAACCCCTGATCCAACTCCACAGAACTCAATCACTGAAGTCCTAACTGAAGTCCTCCATGCAATAGCTCAAGTTAACCCATAGTAACCACGTATTTCCTTCTAGCAGCTACATGTGCCACATCCGTAGCTCGAACTAAAGTGCTCCAAGGGAATAAGATAATGTTTATAGTCCAAATATTATTAAGAGCTAATAATATTTGACTGTTCTATTGTTAGCCTGGCAGTCTAAAAATAGACTCCGCCCATATGTCTAAAAATAGAGGTCCATCTGTTTTTACCAACTTGACCAATCATCCACAAATAACATCCTGCAACTCATAGACCATGATCCACATGTCTAAAAATAGACATAGTCTAAAAATAGACTTGCGCCAAAAATAGCTAGCAGGCCCACTTAGTGAAGGTGACTTCTTTCCACTAAGCTCCATCATCTTGTTGCAATCTCAACATGACATTTTGTGAAAATTTATTAGGGTCAAACTATCTACTAGAGAATGGTGGCAAGTTTGAGACATTTAATATGATTGACTTCAAGAACAACATGCTTGAAATAATGTAGTGCATAAACATCACATTGGAGGGGAAAGGAAGGCCAAAGAGACTTCTTAGATTATTTTAGGGCCATGGTTAGAACATCCCCTACAGTTTGGTAGGAAATCTCCCTAGCAAGCAGTTTATATGGAACATACAATGGGAGAACATGGGGAGGTTCTAGGCTTCCATAGACTCAGACATAAGTAAAAATATCTTCTCCAAACCACCTACCTATTGGTATGAAATCAATTTTTACCTCATCAGACAATCTTGGGGCCCTTTTGTAAAAAATGATTTGGTGGATGGGTAGCATAACTCCTTCGAAAATCTTATAGAAATGGGTGTGGCAATTGGATTCCCACAGGATTTTATGGTATATATGGATGGGGGTGGGATCTTGAATGGTCCATTTCCACCCCATGGTTGGGAAACTGGTAGTGAAATAGATTGCATTCGTAATGTATGCACTCATGAAAAATGGTGGAACTATTGTAGTAGAGAGATACCGATGTTGTCTAAACTCCCGTATTTGGAAAGAAATATTATTAGACAGGATAATGCCCCAATACATTATAAAATAATTCACTACTGCGTCAATTAAGGGAACCCACTCAACAAAGAACTTAATTATATTTTCATGCCCAAACAACCTACACGTCATAGCTATGATATAAGAATAGGGAGCAGCGAGAGACGATATAGAATACATACCCGATTTATCATGCTTGTTTTTGTTCGGGTTGGACCTCCATTTCTTAATTGGTCTGATGGTACATCATTTTCGCTTGAAAATTTCTCGAGAAAGGATTTGTCATATACCTTATGTGGGTCTGGTATACGATACATTCTCTTCAAGTCTTCTACTGTGAAGGATCCTTTAACTATTTTCCTAGAAGTCTGGAATGTCCAATCGACAATGTTAATATTTTCAAATATCCATTTTACCATATCAATGTAATGCAGAATCTTGGGTCTAGCAGCAATTCTATGAAGAAAAGAGCTTGTAGCTTCAAAGTGGGAGGTTTCAGAAGAGGTAGTAGTGTCTGTTGTTGCTACTCTTTGAATTATCTTAGGACCCTCGCTTTCTAGCAATTGGTACATGGTTTCCCATGAGGAGGTTCTGCTGTCAATAGTGCATGTAGTATCTGAGAAAAGTGGGGGCCTCTCTGTTACATTAGAAGGAGAATATTGTGAAGCCTCCATGGTTTTCTTTCCTTTATTTGACTTAGTCATCTTGTTAGACAATTATTTCTCCGTCTAAACCTACAAATTGAGAACACAGAGGAATGAGGAGCAATAGGTGTGAAATGTGGAAACATACAAACATACAAGGCTTGAAATGACCGGAAGGAAAGTTTAAATGTGAATCAATTTATACGGACCATCAAATCACCTTGGTCTTTGAAATGATAAATACCACTAGAACTCTTTTATAATTGAAATCATGACTTTCACGTGGTTATTTATTACCTCTTTAATATATCACATCGCAGAAACCTTTTCAAATGTTAATAAAACTTATTTCCATGTACTCTGCCGATATGCAATAGTGATATCACTATATTGGTTCATTGGGTATGGGAGACGTGTGATGCGATAATAGAAATATCATAATAGGAGGTTTCAGGAGTAAAGGAGAATGGATATTTCCAAAGGCTTTGTGCGATTGCGAAATCACAAGAAATGACGTGGCATTATAACGGGCCCAACAGATTATTAACAAGAACAAATTTTGTTTTTTAGTTATCTAGTTTATGATTTTCTTTAAGCACGCCTTTTAAGAAATAACTTTATTGCAATAGGGGGAATCAAAAGTAAAACAAGCGAGGAGATTTTTGATAGTTTGCGATTTAACCAGACACAAGATGTTTATAGAATACATTCTTTATTTTATCGGGTCCAATTATTTTATCGCATTTTGCAATGGGAATGGTCGTCAGCGTTTTCTTATTACTTTTTTGTTATAATATTGTGATGCGAGCAAGTTCCGCCGTGAATTAGTTTTGTCAATACTTAATCCCTTTAAGGAATAAACATGTTTGGTTCTCAGGGAATATCCTTTATCACATGGCAAGTTTCGAAAGGGTAAAAACAAAGTATTATTTCTTTGAGACTTTACGATATGCGATATCGTCAGGATTTTCTTTAAGGGAGGCTTTATTCAAGTTGTTTGGGCCTGATTGGATTTGTTTATTCAAAAATCAAATTTGTTCTTTCAAAAACCCTAAACTATTCTATTTTCCCGTGTTTAAAATTTTTTAAGGATCCCCATTTATTTATACAATAATTTCCTAAGACATTTATATATAAATAAATGAGGGGGTTGTTGCACAACACAACAATTGGTGATTCACTGGAAGAACCAATTATCTTTGATTTATAATAATGAAAGTTTTAAAACTTTTCTAAGTAAATATAATTATGGAAAGGAAGAGTATTTTCAAAATATTTAGATAAGTAACATTACTCTGAATATAAACACTCACTTAATCATAATTCTTTTTATATCCTCTTATAGATGAAAATACTTTTTGTCTATATCAGTCTTTAATTAGTTGTAAAGATAAAGTAGGGGGCCTTTTACAACTTAGCATTTTTAATATACTCATTTGCCATAGGTAGAGCCACTACTACGAGCAAGCGTTCATAGCCTCAAAAGGATTACCTTTTAACCATCAATGATTTAGAATCCCATCCATATAAGAGTGCAGTCCTTAGAGATAATTTCAAAAGTATATGTATATTTCATTTTTCTTTTTTATTTATTTACTTTTCTTTTAACAATATTTTATTACCTAAAATCCATTGTCCTAGTTTGGTGACCAGAAAGTGACAATGCCATTCACTGGTTGTAATTGAACTGAACAAGCTGGCTCGTGATGAGACCCTTTGTCTTCAAATTAAAATAAACATAAGCCATTACCTTGGTTTGGTATTCAGTGTTGGTAATGTCAGTTTATTATTTCCCTATGAACATGGTAAGCAGGCTTGTGATGAGACCCCTTATCTTTTAAGGTTAATATATTTTTGAATTACACTCTAAAAATACTAAAGTTAATGGGTGGGGAGAATCATTGACTCCTTAAGAGTTTTGGATGACAATTTTTGAGTTGGAGATTCTTAGCTGTAAATAGTCTTTACTTTGTTAAAGTTAACCTTTCTTGACTGATAATAGAGTAAAAAGATTTTATAAAGTTGAGGTTTTCAAAGAATTTACAACTTCAATGGAAAAGAAAATTTCAGAGTTTTATGATACGTAGCTAATTTCCAATGTTGCGATCATTTCATTAAGAATTCCTACTTTCAAAGCTAAATATCATAAAATGTTTCAATAGATTTTATTGCAAAGCAAAAAGTGATGCTTTTTAACATTATTTTCTAAGAGAACACAAAAAGTAAATGAAATAATGTTATAGTAGAAGATATAATCTTCTAATAAAATATTTTTTTTCAAAATAAGTCCATTGACAGGAAGAGAATCTCTCTTTCCTGATAAATCCTGCTATATGAATGTTGATGGGCCTATTTGTTCAACAATTTGAAATGGTCCAAGCCATATATTCTAGAATTTAGTATGCTTTCCTTTTTCCTCATGTGCCTTGTCCCATTTAAGGAAGAGATCTCCAATTTGAAAGGATTTTGTGGAAACATAACTTGCATCAAAAGAAGATTTGACTAGCTACTGATGGCGAACATGTGTAAGCTTATCTTTTTCTCTTTGTTCTTCTAGTTTAAGAATTTGAGACTGTCTTAGTTGTAAAGAATAAGAAGGTGTTTCTTCAATAAATTGGACTAGGGCTAATGGGGGAAGAGCTAGATTTGAAGGGATGATAACCTCTTTCCCATAACTAGATTGAATGGAGAAGTGCCTACTGAGGTCTTTTGAGTTATTCGATCTGCCCATAGAGAAAATGCCAAAGATTTATGCCAATTCTTTTGGCTATGATCAACGGTTATTTTAATAATTCTTATGAGGTTCTTGTTGGTTGATTATGCTAAACCATTTCCTTGGGGGTATTATTTAGCAGAGTATTTAAGTTTAAAACCCCTCTTAAGAGAAAATTCAGTCATATTATTTCCTGAAAAGAAAGACACATTATCAATTATAAGTGTAGTTGGTAAGCCAAATCTAGTAATAATGAATTGATTAATGAATTCAATGATAGCATCAGAATTGGCTACCTTTAGTGGAATTTCTTCCACCCACTTTGTAAAATAGTCGGTAGTTGTAAGGATATAGTTACGTTGTTATGAAGAATGAGGAACAATCTCACCTATGATATCCAATCCCCATCGTTCAAAAGGTTGTTCAATGTTGACCAGTTGCATAGGTAAGGCAAGTTTCCATTGCCTTCTAGTAGAAGTTTGGAATAATTTTCATTTCCTCACACATTCATGGGTATCCTTGAACAAAGTTGGCCAATACTACCCAACATGTAGGATCTTATGCGTAGTAGTATCCCCTCGGAAATGTCCACCAGTTGGTCCATCATGGAGTTCCTACAAAACCTTCTGTGCTTTAGACTTTTCAAGGCATCTTAATAATATGGAATCATAATTTCTCCCGAATAACACATCATCAATAATTTCATTTTGATTTGCTTTTAACCTTAAAGCATTTTCCTTTTGTGATTGAGTTCAGGGGGAGCATATCCATTTTTCAAATAGAAAATAAGATCAACATATTGGGACTCCAAATCGTTTAGGCTTACCTATGATATGTGTACAATACTACCTAATTCCGCCTTTGCTGGTAGGTTGGAAGCTCCTGTAAGCAACTTGCAAAAACCTTTTCCTTTGATAATTTTAGCTGGTTTAATGTCAATATCATATTCTTGTAGGGTTGTTACTCAATTTTCCCTTTTTTCTCCTGCTTCCCTTTGCATAAGCAATTGTCTTATTGCTGAGAATGGGACTATTATTTTAGTGCATGTTTTTAGGAGAAAATGTCTGAAGTGCTTTACAGATTTGAAAACAAAAAAAGCTTGCTTCTCCACCTCTAAATAATTTAGTTCAACACCTTGAAAACTAGAACTAAAGAAACATATGGGTGCTTCAATTTGTTGATTATTAAGTTACATTAGAACAATATCATCAGATGTTTGAGAAGCAAATGTATACACGATGAAGTGATTAGAAAATTTTGGAGTTGTTAAAGAGGGAGCATTTATAATGGCTTATTGATTAAATCAAAAGCTTCCCTTTCATTATGTCCCCACTTAAAGATTTAAATTTTCTTAATCATGGTTTGTAATGGTAAAACAACCTAGGAAAAGTCAGGGACAAATCTTTTAACAAAATTTATCTAGCCTAGAAAGGATTGCATGTATTTTTTATTGTGGGGTAAAGAAATTTCAGCGATTTCTTTTATTCTGTTCAGATCGATATAGATTCCATTTTTGGATACAATAAACCATAAAATATTACCTTCATCTAGAGAAAAATAAGATTTCTTTGGATTTAATGAAATTCTAATTTTTTTGCAACGTTCAAAGATTTGCTTCAAGTCATGTAAATGATTGTTTCTCTTTTTGGAGTAAACATTTATGCCATCCAAGTAAATGACAACAATTTTGTTTATTAGAGCCTTGAAAGCTATATCCATATCTCTTTGGAAGGTTTCCCCTGCATTAATTAAACCAAAAGGCATTTTTTGGTAGGCATAGGTGCCCCATTTAGTTCTGAACGTAGTCTTTAACATACCATCTGGATGGACCAATATTTGGTTATATCTTGAAAATCCATCAAGAAAAGACATTAGTTCTAAACCAGCTACTGATTGCAGTATTTTCTCCATAGTTGGTAATGGGAAATTGTCTTTCTAACAAGCTTTGTTAATATTTCTAAAATCTATACAGATGTGAATGTCACCATTCTTCTTCCTGAAAGGTGTTAAGTTTGAAACCCATTTTGAATGCTTAACAGGAAAGATGATATTGGCTTTCATTAGGGAAGCTTTAGGGCCTCCTAAGGAAATTATAAAATAATAGTGGAAATAATAAAATAAGACACATCATCAAATTTTAGAGGGAAAAAATAAAAAACTATTTTTTCAACTCGTATTTTCAACTTATCTCCCTATAGGTTTACTCAAAGTTCAAGCGAAAATAGTCATTGTATGGATAATTTGATTCCTCATCCAAGAAGTACCCATGTTATACTTTCGATGCACCCTACTGTACAAAAAATGAGAAATACATGAAAAACGTGATTGCAATCACATTTTTTCATGTATTTCTCATTTTTTGTGTAGTAGGGTTCATCAAAAGTATGCAACATGGGTACTCCTTGGATGGGGAATTAAATTTTTCATCCAACAAGTACTCCCGCTCAAAATTTGAGTAAAACCTTAGGGAGATAAGTTGAAAATAAGAATTGAAAAAGTAGTTTTATTATTTTATTATTTTTTAATATTTTTATTTTTTTACTCCAAAAATGATGAATCACCCCCCATGGTTGACATCATCATCTTGAATCCTATTGGTTCTTATAAAGTTTATTTTGGTTGTACATTTTTCTTAGGAGGCCCATTTTAGACCTCAAAATTCCCCTAATGAAGGAGTTTATTTAGCTCAGACTTGATTTGACTTTCTAGATTGGGGTTAATTTTCCTTAATGGCATTTTTATCTCTCAAGCAAAGTATGTAGCAGACATTTTGGAGATGTTTAATATGCAGAACCAAAAGCCCACACCAAATCCAACTCTCATGGGGTTGAAGTTGAGCAAAGAAGATTGCAGCAACAATGTCAATCCAACATTATATAAAAGTATGGTAGGCACCTTGATGTATTTGACTGACACCAGGCTAGATATAATGTATGCAATGAGTTTGGTGTTGAGGTTCATGGAGACACCCAAGGAAACACATTGGCAAGAAACGAAAAAGATTCTAAGGTATGTTAATGGGACAAAACAGTATGGCGTTTTGTACACCGCAACAGATGATTTCAGGCTAGTTGGTTACACTGATAGTGATTGGGTAGGAAGTGTCGATGACAGAAAAAGCACATCATGATATGTTTTTCATTTGGATTCTAGAGCCATTTCATGGGCCTCCAAGAAGCAGCCAATAGTGTCACTGTCAATAATAGAAGATGAATCTGTTTCCATAATAGCAGCAACATGTTAGGCAGTTTGGATGAGAAGGATGTTGAGGGATCTTTGCCACGACCAAGAGGGAATGACAACTAATATCTGCGACAACACTTCTGCAATCGCATTGTCAAAGAATTTTGTCTTTCACAAGAGGACCGAGCATATTGATGCTAAATATAATTTTATTAGAGAGTTGATTAACAATGATGAAATTATGTTGCAACACTGCAGGTCACAGGAACAATTTGTTGGTATTTTCACAAAGCCATTGGCACGTGAAAGTTTTGTTTACCTTAGATATTGTTTGGGAATTGTTAATGGCGACAGTTGTGATTAACGGGGAGTGTTGGAAAATTAATCCCAACAACCCTATTAAATACTTTGACGACAACCATACTTGTCAGAAGTATTTTGCAGGTTGCGGTTTAGTTTGTAGGCAAAAGGACTAAAGTCTGAGCAGAAGTATAATGCAAACCATTCTGCAACACATCACAGATTTAAAACACTTAATGAGGGTTGGTAAATACATATGGGTGAAACATTTACTGCACAATGCAGTCCACAATCTCTATGAGCTTAGGGAATCCCTCATTTTGTATAATCACCCATCTAGTGTCTTAAATATTTTCTCTGTCATGTATTAATGTAAAAAAATGTATGTTATGGATAAATATGAATGTAAAATTCATTTTCAAAGTTGAGAGAGAGAGAGGTGAAAGTCAATGAAGTAGTGAGGAGAAAATCATGGAGAAATTTGTGGTGGGTGCGTGAAAACTAGTTTTACAGGCAGTTACTCTACAACCCCAGTGAAGCGTAAATCACATTAAGTTTTTTTGTTTTCACTTGGAGTTGCACCCTCCATTGTGATATGGTTTTAAACCTTCATGAGTAGATTTACACCTTTTTGGTTTCTCTGTTTTTCCGTGAGTTATTTTCCATGTTTGAGTTATTTTCTATGTTTTAATTAAGTCTCTGTGTAGTTGCGATATCCTTGCCACAACTGAAGTTGAATTTATCAAATTCCGAGCCAGACTCCTCTCCTCTGCCCTGTGAATTTTTCTAACATAAATTTCAGGGTGCACTTTTGTTTCTCAACTGATCGAGTTTAAAATCTGCAAGGGATTTCATCATACACTGCAATTTTCTCTCTGGTATTTTTGCGAAGCTAATCAATTTGCGTTTTCCTGTTTTGATAGGACTATCGAGTGCAGATGGCGAAGCAGTTGAGTGAGGATCAGATCACAGAGTTCAAGGAGGATTTCAGTCTATTTGACAAAGATGGCAATGGCTGCATTACCACCAAAGAATTGGGCACTGTTATCTGCTCTCTAGGACAGAATCTAACTGAGGCTGAACTATAGGACATGATCAGTGAAGTTGATGCTGATGGAAATGGAAATGGGATAATTGATTCTCCAGAGTTCCTGATTCTCATGGCTCGAAAGATGAAGGGTACTAACTCAGATGTAGAGTTGAAAGAGGCCTTCAAGGTTTTTGACAATGATTAAAATTGTTTCATATCTACAGTCGAGCTGCCGCATGAGATGACCAGCTTGGGAGAAAACCTAACTAACGAAGAAGTTGATGAGATGATTCGTGAGGATGTTGATGGAGATGGTCAAGTCAACTATGATGATTTTGTCACGATGATGTTGGCAAAATGAGATGAATGTAAGGTGATACATAGTATATTAATCTATATATGTGTGTGTGTGTGTGTGTGTGTGTGAGTGTTGGGGGAAGAGCGAACTATTTTCCTTGCTCTAGAAAGGGTCGAGAAAGGTATTATTGAAGTTGCAAATGATGAACATGCATGAGATTTTTCACTAATGAATGGAATTCGTGAATCCAGTCTTTTAGGGCGAAGTGATCCTTTAACAAATCTAGTCCATGATTAGCGAGTTTCAATTTGGTGGTCTGGGCATTTGACCATATCAATAACAATATTTAAATAAGTAGGCTTTGAAATAGTCATGGGACAAATAAAATATTTAAAATTGGTGACCTGGTCAAAAACTACAACACTTGGAATTTAGGGTTTGGTAAATCTTGTTTTCTTTAAGGAATGCGCAGAGAAGAGCCATTACCTTGCAAGTATAGTAGTGATTACAATTTATCTTGTTTCAAAAGTGACAGGTTTAAATAGTGCCCATAATATTATTTACCAGCCTAGGTCCATCTTAACACTGGATATATAAAGCGCTGAGAGGGATCAAATCTCTCTAGGTGCAAACCTATTTTTTGAGTGCAAAACTTCAAGAAAGGTTTGCACCTCGAGAGATTTGATCCCTCTTGGTGCTTGATAGATCTGATGTTAAGATGGATCTAGACTGGTTTCAGTCATGTGCAGTCATACAAAATTTGTTAAGCATCTAATTATTTTATCATTTTAAATATGCTATATATGTCTAAGATTAATTTGGTCAATTTAATTTAAAATTTTCTTAGTTACCTCAATTTGTTGAGATGAGAGAGACTGTTAGTAACTTGAATGATGAAAAATGATGAAATACAAATTTTGAGTGCAAAGTGTCAAAGTAACAATTTTGATAGATAGAAAATGTGAATACTAAGAATATAGTCTATTACAAACAATCTTCATTGCAATCAATCTGAAACTATTTTCTTCTATTACTTCTATTGTCACACCTATTAGTTTTTCCATGTTCTCTTATCGATCATATGAAAAGAGTAGTTGGAAGCATAAACCATTCAAATATTTAACTCGATCTAATGTAGTAAACAACATACGTTGTCTTTGTTGCTCTCCAATATTAATATTAGTTTTCTCCAAAGTAAATCATTCTGACTTATGAAATGTTAAAGCCCAAATAATTTTCAATGGTAGTTATTTTCTATTACTGCATTGGAATGCAAATTTATTGTCATAATGCTGCGTTACATGGATGGTAATGATTATTGTTTGAGGGAGTTATATTTCCTTTGTCATCATGCTTGCTACTACTGTGTTTTTGTCAAAATATGCTGCTAGTATTCATTGAGTTAGAGAATGATGATGATGATGATGGCATGTTGTTTTTGGCCTGAGATTGACCTTGGCATAGATGGAGTTGATGCATGAGTTTGTTGTTGGCGTGTTACTACTGTATGATGTTATGATGTTTAGGGAGTAGAGGAGAATGGATATGGCCAAAGGCTTTGTGCGATTGTGAAATCGCAAGAAATGACATGGCGTTATAGCAGGCCCAATGGATTATTATAAATCACGACTTTTGTTTTTTAGTTATTTAGTTTTATGATTTTCTTTAAGGGCGCCTTTTAAGGAATAACTTTATTGCAATTCTATAAACATTTGGTGTCTGGTTAAATTGCAAACTATCAAAAAGCTCCCCACTTGTTTCACTTCTGATTCCCCCATGCATTCTTTATTTTATCGAGTCCGATTATTTTATCTCATTTCGCAATGGGAATGGTCCTCTCCCTTTTATTATATCTTTTTCATTATAATATTGTGATGCGAGAAAGTTTTGCTGTGAAGTAATTTTGTCAATGCTTAAGCCTTTTAAGGAATATACATGCTTGGTTCTCGGGGACTATCCTTTATCGCATCGCAAGTTTCTAAAGGGTAAAAACAAAGCGTTATTTCTTTGAGACTTTGCGATATGCGATATCATTGGGATTTTCTTTGAGGGAGGCTTTATTCAAGTCGTTTGACCCTGATTGGATTTTTTTATTCAAAAATGAAATTTGTTCTTTCAAAAACCCTAAACTATGTTATTTTTCTATGTTTTAAAATTTTTAAGTCCCCATTTATTTATACAATAATTTCCTAAGACATTTATATATAAATAAATGGGGGGGTTGTTGCACAACACAAAATTACCTATGGATCATGCACAAGAGTGAGAAGGTCATGCCTATTGGTAGGGAAGTGTACCATAAAATATTTTCCAACCAAGCTGCAATTCTATCGCCATACACATAATGATAAAATTGAAAACCCCGAGCATTCCTCCCTAATATGCATTCATTTATGTCTAACCCAAAATCAAGCATAAGAGAGACAAAATGTTGCTTTATTGCATATGAATTCAATAGAAAAGACTCTTCGAGCCAGTCAACAATCATATCATGGTACTCAAAATGACAAACTTGGAAACCCTGAAAATTTATGAAACATGAGCATTCATCAGAAACCCTAATTTGATCTTGTTCATGGATTTTTTCAAGGATGTGAGGACTTGACATGATGATTGGTGAGATTTTAAGTGCCTCACCATCCTGACAAAACTTTGAACCTTCAAATGATAGATCATCCAATATTGGTAGTTTCTTAATATCAATAGATGAATGCACATAATCATCATCAAACGTGACAACAAAATCATCATTGAAGAAATTTATGGTTTGATTTGATATTCTGGTGTTGACAAAATGGTTGTTCAATAGGTAATATTACTCTGATTTCCAAGATGGGGATGAATCATATGGGTGATTCTCATGAAAGAGAGGAGTTATATGCTTCCTTTCCTCGCATATAGTGGAAGGTAATTGTTGTAGCGGCTACAACACCCTCCAAAATTTTGCCTTAGCCTATTTTGGAGCCTCCCTACCAACCTTCACAACAACTTGCCTTGCTTCGTCAAGTCCTCAAGATTCAGTGTCTTTCTTGCTCAAAGGCAGCTTGTCGATCACAATTTGATCTTTTCCCTTCACAAGCTTCTCACGCGGACTTGGTCTAGTTGCAGGCTAAGAAACTTCCTAGTGAAATTTGTGCATTTCTTGAGGGCAACCAGCAATACCCTCCAGGAATTGCGTAATTCCCTCTGATAGCCTGTTCAGCTCCAGGATTGTGCAATCCTACCAACCAACCCTCCCAGCAGGAATTGTGCAATTTTTCCCATCAATAGGAAGTTCAGCCTAGGATTTGCACAAATATGGGAAGCAGTCAGCTATTGGACCCAAAAATTACACAATCCCCTTGGGCAATCAGCCTAGCTTATAGTCAGAAATGCACATTTTTCTCCAACAATTGAGCACTCGCTTGCATGTGCAACTGAGTTGATCAGTTCCCTTCGGGACCGAGAAAAACAAACTTGCATGCATAGGTTGCTTCTCCCAAGGTAGCATGCAAAGGCATCCCTTGTTTTAGGGATCTATCTTTAATAGTTAGAGGTTACATGCAAGGAGTAATTCCAAAACCTCCCTCTAAGTGTTGGTTCCTCCTAGATTTGTGGCATGAGCATCATAACCTTGATGTTATCAAAACTCATCAATCAAACATTATAGAGCCCATTCCTCACATCAACCTTATAGCTCTGAGATCCCACATCACATCTAGGAGTAGTTGGTACATTCATCTCAGCTGTTTTGGGGTAAGCTCGCTTCCCATGCCTTGTATTTCTGTTGCTTTTTGTGTATTCGCTTGTGTGAGTGTTGTTTTCTTGATTTCTTTGAACATCTATTTTTGTTTGCATATATTCTAGCTTGTTCTAGCTTTGTTTCAATTTTCGTTGCTATCTCACTGCTCTCGCATGAATGAAACTATTTTGCACCGACGTTCGCCCAACCAGCAAATGACCTCACCCACATGCATGTTGATCTGATTGCTCAATCCTCCATTCAAGTCTTGCATGAACTGTTTAGCACTTATGCTATCACTTAGTGTCGCCATGCATGTCATCAACTTACTTGCTTTCAGTTGCCCGTTGGCGAGTCAGGCCAACCTTGGCCCGGTCTCTGCCTTCACCAAGGCTGCACTACACAATCTGGAAAAGGAAGGCTCACCTTCCTCTCCAGATTTCCGCAATCTAGCCCAGCATTGGCCTCTTGGACTAAATTGCGCATTTCTGGAGGTCAGTGGCTGCTTGGCCCAAAAATTTGTGCAAATTTGTCCCTGGGCCAGCAGTCTTTCCCAGCTGGAATCATGCATTCCGTAAACCCAGCAGCCAACTGCCCAACTAGATTGTGCATTTTGCAGTTCCAACAGTCAGTTAGTTTCCCAGTAGCCTGGACTGTGCCTTATACAGTCTTGGCAGTCGGCCTCCCGACCTCCCGACTGAAATTGTGCAACCTTCATGATCATTCACCCAGGTATGTTGCACGTCAGTTCTCATGTTCATTTTGGTTTTCAATTGACAGATTGCTTGCTATGAGTGTTTCCATGTATCCAAGTATCACAGGTGTTCATCTGCCTCTGAGTAGTACAGGTACAATGGTTTCCAAGAGAGAAGATATGATGACTCCATTTAGAGCACACTTGGGGTTGCAATTGATCAAGTGTCCATGGGCTTATCTACTTATGAAGACATCAAGTTGTTCATGGACAAGGACATCGACCAACAACATCACAGTGAGCAACATCATGAATGACAACTGAAGGCAGCATACTGAATGTAGCAAACACAACGAATGCAGCAAACACAATGGATGCAAGAGGAAGGTTTTTGACAACATAGAGATAGAGCAAAGTTGCAAGATCAAGCATATCCACTGATAATGAAAGCAACTTTGGAGACTCAGACTATGAAGTGACATCGCAACATGAAGATTGCACGAAGGTAAAATATGGAACAAAGAAGGAGTTGCATGTGCTGAAGTAGCAACTCAGGAAGAACATGAAGCTGCACAAACTGTCCATGAGTTGCAGCAAGAAAATGAACAACAATGGGCGCAACATGCACTCAAGGATGAAATTGTGCCAGTACAAGTTAAGGATCCATCCCAGTAGCAGACATAGAGAAAACATGGTGAGCAATGTTGTTGATCGCATGCAAAGGATCTAGTGGCATGCATTTCATTGAGCTCACGCATGCAATCCAAACCATTCAACACTCTCACCAAGGTGAAGACAAGAAATAAGTCCAACTGGGGCTGAACATGCACTTCGGCAAGTTGATGCGCATGACCACCAACACAAACTTGAAGATTAACACAGAAACTAGGCATCAGTGTGTTGCTAGTTCAACCGTACCCATGATGACCATGTGCATGTTAGTAGATGAGGTGGATGAAGAGGCTGAACCAATCACCGATCGCAATGGAGACAAGAGTCGCTTCAACAAAATGTCACCATGAGGTGCATGCACACCATCACAGATGACCAAGCTTGCCATCAGCTCACCGACTTCACCATCATAAGCATGTCAAAGAGTTGGTCTCACCACAGCAGACCAAGTGTCAATGATGTCTTGCAAGGCTTGCTCAAACCATGTTGTCTCACATGAGTACATCTGCATTGTAATGTTGACTCATGTCAAGTGTAAGTCGAGTGTCAATAGTTGGATATAACAGTCATAGAGTAGGTGAAGAGTCATGAGGATAGTTGAACTGAAACAAAGGGGAATGTCAAGGGTCACCCCATCCTTTGTTATAAATAGTCCCTCATAACTCATTGTAAGGGCTTTTGGTCAGGCAAGATTCTACTAAGATTATCTTGAAGAAGGTTTGGATAGTATTGTAATGCACCTTGGCTTCTCCACTGCATGGAGCTAGTATTTCTCTTTGGAGGAGCAGGCGGATGTGGCTGTAACATTCTACTGATAGTGCTAGCAAGTTTACATGGTGTATTGTATGATTATGACTTACACTTCTTTATATAATAAAAGCCAACACATTTTCATGCATATGTTATTATTGTAGTTGGATTGCTTTGGTTGCCTTAATGATATATATTGTTTAACTTACATACTTTTGTATGAACTAATTCACATGCAATTATATGAATCTTGTTGTTAATGTGTTGCATATGTTGTTAATGTTGCCACCGTCCATGTCAACTGCTCTATTGGATACCAGACAGACCTTTCTCTGAACCTTGTTATATCAACTGTCACACTCGTCTCAGATTGATCCGTGAGTGTTGTTCAGGTTATCTTACCTTGTATGTTGGGACTGCCGCATCCGTGTCGACTACTCTATCAGAAGCTGTGCATGTATTTGTGTGGTGTGTTCCTAGCAGAGTTGAGACTGATCCCTTTCAACCTAGAACTCACCTTCACCTTCCTCCCCACTTTGAAGTGTTGGAACATCTCATACTCATTCCTTGAATCGCTACATCAATCTCACCCTTGCTACTGACAGAGTTATCTTACTTACCTCTGTGCGACATCATGGTTAAGGCATTACCTTACGACCCACTGCTGGGACTCCTACACCAAATGGTCTGAGGTCTAATTGGGACTTCTTACTAGGGAGATCCCCTTGACATGTTGGCGGGTCCAACACCATCAACAATAATATAACACTAGCTTGTACCTGATCACAATCAGCACTAGCTAGGCGAGAATCTAAAGGATTTAAAACAATGGTCGATAAACTCTCTTGAGTAAAAAAATCAGAATGCAAGGAATGGTGTGTATCAAAACCACTCAAAAATGGGCTTTCATCCAATGAGATGGTGTTGAGAAGGAAATCATGCAAAGAAACCCTAAGTTGACCTAGTTCAGGGATCTCATTAAGCTTGTGAGAACCTGACATAACCATCAACAAAAGCTGAACTCCCTGAAAATCCCCTAAAATTTTAAAATATGGATAATCACATTTCAGTGGTTTAGTGACATCAATAGGTGAATATCAGCAACTATCATCAGAGGTTTCAGTGAATATGCTTTAAGTAGGATGATAATAATTAAAGCTACTAATTGAACTGATTTGGAATCTAATCCATGATACTCTTCAAGGATTAAGAATGAAGATGAATAAACTAGAGGATTTTCTCGAACCCTTCGAGATGTAGAATCCTCCTCTTCACCTATTAAAGATTGCAAATTGAAAGGGTCATGAAATAGGGATTCAATATTTTCATCTTCTGATTGTGAGACAAAATTATCATTTACCTGATCATAATAAAAACCTGTGGGATAAATATTTGAGGGATTTAGAAAAGCCACTGGTGTAGTAGATTCTTCAAATAAATCAAGCTACAGTGATGAAAATAATTAGGTGAAGAGACATCAATTCTAATTAAATCAGATCCAAAAATCAAATCATGCACATTAGTACCAGTGTGAGGAAGTAGTAGATCAACATATATGTTATGCTTCACAAACTGAATTGAAAACCCACCGTTACCTATGAGAAAGCTTTGTGTTGGGGTCGTGGATGAAGGAGAATGTAAAGGATCCTTAGCAGAAGTATCATCGTCAACCAGATATGATTCAATATTATGATTTAGCATCAAAATATCAATCCTTGTATTATGCTCAGTGGAATTGATTGCATGATGAGTATTATTTGAGGGAGGTCGTAAATCATTGCAAGAAAGTAAAGGAGAGACAACAAAATGAGGAGATTCAGGAATAGATTCATGCATACACTTGGTGGGCTCAATTTGGATCTTATCAACTAAGGAAGGTGGTTTCTTAACTTGATTTCCAGGGTATCTAATTTCCCCAAGATGTATGAGAGTTTCAGAAGCATGACAAATTGGTTCCCTTTCCTGCAAACAATCTTCATTACTTGGATTATTAATGATAGAAATTTCATTAGGAAATGAAGCCAAAGGAGGATAAGGAATTTGACAGGAAGTAATTTCCTCCTTAGTGGCTTGATACTTTTCCCAACTCACAACAATTGGTAAGACAAGTTTAGGGAAAATATCATGCTGATTTATAACTTTCGAATTACTAGTATCATCACCAAAATTAGGATTCATTTGAGATTCAAATTGTTGCAAAGAAAGACAAACCAATAGCTGAATTTTTTCACCCAAATACATCTAATCCACATCTCTTTCAAGAAATTAACAACAAATATGAAAAAACCTATTAGATAAATCCTCTAATGGTTCCTCGTGCGTCATTTTAAGTTGATTAATCCTTTTAAACACATCTTGATAATCATACCTATCAAAATCTTGATGAAGCTCCTTGATGAGTTGCTAAAACAAATGGATAAAAGCAACTTTTGACGTGTGGCACCATTGTTTAACACGACCTTCAAGCGTGAGGGTGAACAATCTACCAATAACATATTTAC
Organism: Pinus taeda; assembly: GCA_000404065.3. Classification (NCBI taxonomy): domain Eukaryota; kingdom Viridiplantae; phylum Streptophyta; class Pinopsida; order Pinales; family Pinaceae; genus Pinus; species Pinus taeda. Next base: position 144,619 of record APFE030684487.1, on the reverse strand, counting down.
AATGTATTCCATTAGAAATATATAATTGGATAAATTGACACATATGTCTTAGTACATTTATTTGACCCTCGTCATCAAACTTAAAATGTGACAAGTTATTAATTATTTGTGCATGGATTGAAATATTTAGAATGTTGTAAAAAAACCCAAAATAAAGGTTTGGGGTGGAGCCATTTAAATATATCTTGTTAAGATAAATGCTCCATGAACTCAGCTTGTCATCTGACACTTCTAGTGCCAAAAATATGCTGATGGGGAAAATGTCTCAGCAACAACTAGGGGGTATATCCATTGTGAATTCCAAATTATACCTCACACTATTTGGGATATGAGTCCCATCTGGCATGCAAGCCTGGATGTGATCATGTAAGTTTCACTCCTGGTTGTCGAATGTGGATATGTAAGAGAAAGAGGAAGAAATAAATGTTTGGACAATGAGAATGAGGTCAACCCATGATTGATAACCTTAAGACCGAGATACTGGGATATAACAACAAAGAAACAATAATAAGCATGGAACAAGAAGGGTTAGTAAGCTAACATCATCTAAAAAATACATGAACAAGGACGTACTAGAGGTTAATTGCAAATCATTTCACAATAAGTTACTGACATGGCATGGAATAAGAAAGAAAAGATTCAAAGCGAGCATGAAAGCCATAAGCTAAGAATGAATTCTTTAACATATTCCCACATGAAATCAAACAAACAAACATAATGGAAATACATGAAAACCAATACAACCATCATAAATATGCATGAGAATCCATGTTGAAAGCGAAGAGATTCTCATTATCCATGCTGCATATCCAAGTACATATTCAACAAGTCCATCAAGGCTCAATGGTGAAACATGGACTGTTCATACCATCATCCAAAGCAAAACCCTAGCCTCACCGCAACTCCCTTACAAGCTGCTAAGAGTTGAGTGCCTCTAGCTCTTCAAGCACATATCAACTATGTAATGCTAGTCTTAACTCCAGTGCTAAAACCCCCTTCAAATGAGGCATGAGGGTATATTTATAGAGGTGAGGTGACTGTTCACCTACCGTGACTTTTTTCCTACTCTTATGACTCTTGAACTTCCTCACTTCTCTCTCATGTCTAATGACTAATAGATGCTCAATTGATCTTTGCATATATTTTAGCATTATTATAAGAAACATTTACACCATGATATAATAGAGGTTATGAGTAGAATAAAGAGGGTTCTTGGAAGCCCTATAGTAAATGAGAATGTCCTTCGGATTAATCACATCATCAGGATTTGGTTGACGTTTCGAACCAACTAACGTGATTCATCCTCAGGACAAAGGATGAACCACATTAGTTGGTTTGAAACATTGACCAAATCCTGATGATGTGATTAATCTGAAATACATTCTCATTTGCAATATGGAACACAAAAGTCTTAGATATAACCCTGAGTACTCATTGCCAATGTTGTTGTTAGGTCACAAGACAAGGTTGCACTATTCACTTGCTTAATTGAGTGACTATTTGGTAATATGCCTCATTTTCATTCAACCAAATTTTTATGTTATGCCTTTGGTATTGCTAACTGGTTCTAGAAGCTTGTATGGATAAAGCTTTATGGATTGTTGAAACCCTAGTCGTACATCCTCTATGAGAAACCATAGTTTCTTCCACATATGTCAAATTGCTTGTTCCCTTTCTTCTACCTACAAACAAATTAGATTAGTAAAAAACATTTGTGGTCAAAGAATAATATTGGAAATATGACATATTCATGAAAATAAGATATCAATTTTGGACTCATGTATAGTCCTTTTCCTGCATCACAATACTATCAAGGTTTATATAGCCTGTGCAGGATTATTTTGAGCTTCCTTAACTATGTTTTAGAAGAATTCCCTTGCCAAAAATAATGTCCTTTCCATCCTACAAAATTTTGTTTACATCCTGCAATTGTCCTTCAAAAGTGAACATCACCTCAATTTTACAAATAAGAACTATATAGTCTTCAAATTTTGTGAGATCCATAGCTCTTCGAAGAGCACTACCTTACTTATGTAATTTGGTACATCTCCTTGTGGGATTTCTCTAGGATGAAAACCATAGATTATGTTTCTTGGGATGCTCTTGGAGATGTTTTCTCTTGTTCACAACTCTCAACAGGTACCTCAGACTTGGTTGTGTTGTTTGTCGGTCAAGCTCTTCAAACCGTGATTGAATTTATATTGAAGAATGAACAGAAACATGTAACTCTTCCTCATTAACAAAACTTATGATTTTTTATGGATTTGGGTCACTCCCAATTAAATTATTAATCAAGTGAAAGCCAAATAAAGTGCAGTGAAAAAACCTCATCTTCCTTAGACACTTCCCAAAGATCAAATTGCTACTCAGTTGCTCCAAATGTTATTGACTTGCACGACTTTGACCATATTCCTAATCACATCACCGTGTGCTCTTGAAACCTTTAATTGGCATGGAGATATCATATGCATTTTCCAGAAGTATGACATGTTTTGGTAAAAGTGAGGTGACCCCCTTTGTTTATAAGTAGCCATTATTTCTTTTCCCGCTTGTGATCCAACAAAGTCATAGAATGAAAGGCCAACCATGCCCTTCTCAAATATTAGGTGTGGAGTTATGTATGGGTAGGATGTGCCTATATGATTCCTATAGACATATCCCAACCTATCAACAAAAGGCTTCAAATTCATTATATTTTTTTTTCCTTTGATGCTTGGGAGCACATTACCTAAATAAAATTATGTTGAAGAATACTTGGGAGTGTTTTTTTATTTTTTTACAGTTCTGAAGAATGTGCATATAAAAGAAATTTGGATACCCTTTCCTTCAAGAAACCTTTGCCATGGAATGATTCTACACAATCTTCTATAGGGAGTGGAGAAGGTGTTTCCTCGTCACAACTTTTATCTTCAATACACTAATGGATTCTCAATCCATTGTTTGATCTTCCCTGGAAGTGTTAAGCTGTAGGTTTTGTATTGCTATTGGGTGTTGTCTTACCATACGAATTCCAGCATCCATTACCTTATTGTGTCAATCGCAGATCTAGATTTATAGTGTTGGGATTTGTTTGGGTTTCTTCTACAACATTGGAATCAATCAAGTATGGGAAAAATGACTAGTCCAATAGATCAAACCATTCATTCAGTTCACATAATAAGACTCATCTATCGTTGGATTTATTCATTAGTGAACCTCCAACATGGCATAACCAATTAATTGTTTAGCCAATTCTGGTTGGCAAGATAGGGCCTGCTTCCTTTCTTCCTTCATTGGTTTTACCAATTGTGATGAAAGAACAAGAATAGGTGCTAGTGGTAGCCAATTTCTCTTTGACCCTTTTGTTAATAACATAGCGAAAGCGAAATAAGGAAAAAAAATGTAGTTTCAAGTCATGATGTAGTTGCATCTTAGGATTCCGGGCAAGTCGCAAGTTTCTGGTCACATTCCAAAGTCTAATGCCACTGAGGACTAATATTGCGACTTGCGATCTCATGGGATTAGCGAAGGGGGTAGTTGTAATTGCAATTAGCAGTAGGGTCACAAGTGATCTCCAAATCATTATGCCAGATTGCATTTGGGAACCACGACTTGTGGAGATTGCATTTGGGAAGTGTGATCTATAGAGATCCCATTTGAGAATTGCAATCTTTGGAGAGATCACATTCAATATTTGCAACCTGTGGAGAGATCGCAGCTTGGGAGCGCAAAAAAATTTCATCACATGCAAAAGATAGGTGGTATGTTGCATATACATTGTATAGTGAAACCAATTGTGAGCTGAAGGTGTGATTTGCAACCCAAAAGGGTCCGCAAGTCACAAATTTAGATTTTAGTGAGGAGCACTGTACTTCCCAGTGTTTTCCAGAAAAACACATTGCTGATGTAATGAATCTTAAATTCTTCTCCTCTGCGAACATATGTACCATTCTTTTTCCAGCATCATAGGAACAACATTCATTGTTAGAATATGCCTTATCATTATAACATCTCCACTTTTCATGAATTTGACCCAAAATACATCAACAAAGTATATATAATAGTGAGAAACAAAGTATGAATAAGGTTTTCATTCTCTATATAACAGTGAGAAGCAATCATTTTTCATTGGTCATGTTGAAGATAAAGCTCCAACATCATTTCAGAGTCATCCTTATCATTTACAAGACATGAAGAAACAAAACATATTGTAACTACAACGCATGGCATATTTGTGTCTATAGGTATTTTAACTTATAATCCATGCCCCTGTTTTTCCTTTTCCATTCGGTAAAAGGCTTCATTAGTTGGCTCAATCCTTCACTCCGATCTAGGAAAATTGAATTTGCACTTATTCTGAGTTCTCCTAGAGAGGGAAATCTTTGTAACCATTTACATTTCCTTTGAAGGGATTCATGGGTGACATAGATATACAACATCTCCAATTGCTTCAACAGATGAAGGATTTCTTCAAATAACAACTTTAAACATCCAGTTATGTCCAAAGTTTCCAGGAAGTGTAAGTCTCCCAAATTTGTCACCTCAGATAACTCTTGGCAGTTTTTGAGACAATTTAGTTAGCCTCATGTGAATAGAAATCATTGAAATTGTCCTCAACTAGAGGCAATGTTTGAGGTTGAATTTTGTCAAGGTGGTGGAACAAATTTCGGCTCAAACTGGGTTTTTACAAGTGTATAATTCCAGGGGTTTAAGACTTGAACAAGTATGCTCTAAAACTCCATGGCAATTCTCCACTTCCATTTTGCATAGTCTTAAAATTTCAAGTACTTCTACTTTTTGGCACAGTGAAATAATGAAACCCTCAACTAGTGATTTACATCCATATATGGATAACACCTCCAAACTTTTCAAACCATCCAAAATTCCAGGAGTAATCCAAAGATTTGGAGCATCATATATATCCATGGTAACTAGATTAGGAGGCAGGTCTTGAAGTGCTTTATAGTCCTCCAAAAAGAGAATTTGGATATTATTGAGTGTCCTATGGAATTAGGAAAATGGGAGAGTCTATGACATTTTATTCCCAATCATTTCAAGTGTTTAAGATGTCTAGAACTTTCAATGATGTGACATATCCTACTTGATCTAAAATCGACATGTTTCAAACGAATTAGATTACCAAGAGAATCTAGAATTTGGGTTATCTGGGGGCATTCCAGAATAAGATATCTCAAACCAGTAAGTTCTTCTTAGTCTACTGGAAGTTGTTTCAATCCCTTGCAATGAATGTTGAGTTGTTTAAGGTATCTATGAGAGGTGATGTTGCAAGGAAACACTTGTAACTTATCACAACCTATGAAATCCAAATGATCTAGGTTAGTTGACTTTCCAAGAATGTTGGGTCCAGTGTTAAGGATTTTACATTTTTCAAACGTTAGGTACTTAATCTGTAATAGTTGACTGAATGAATTTGGTAATTGTTAGAGATAATGGAGAATATATTAGAATAGTGAATTGGCTCACAAGACCTCAGGATAGGAATTAGTTCCTATTTTTTAGGTTATGGTTCTAACTTCCCTAAATCTGTGATTACTATATATAATGTAATGTACATGAGCAATGTAGAGCATTCTTCAGAGCCAAACTCTCCTAGTTCAGACTCTCTTTCGTAGAGATGACCAGTGGGTTTCATCTCATTTAATATACAACATTGCATTTTTATCATGATATCAGAGCGATAGGGCTGAGAAAAACTATTCGCCAAGTGAGGAACTTGCCAGTCGCGCCTAACGCGAAATCGTAGCAAGTCTTTGAGGAAAAACTATGACGATCACACTGTGACACTTCTACGCGTTTCCATTTTGTGGATCATCGCAGATATCGCATGTACATCTGTGACGATCGTTACAACTTTGTGGTGGATAAGCGCGATGACCGTGGTGAGAAAAGCCAAGAAAAGTATGTGAGGTCTGCCAAGAAGAATCCCAGAAGGAGGTTGTCGAAAACAACATTGGAGATCAGCGATCTCTGTCTTTGACACAGATCAGGGGTAAATCCAACATTTTTTTTTACTTGTAAAATTTGTTTTAATCACCAAGATGAATAATCAGATGTTTGAAGCATGCTTGAATGAGCATAACAAGCTCGATGGATCCAATTATGTGAATCAAAAATTCAAGATGCAATCTCTGCTAGAAGTACAAAGTGCTTGCACGGTTGCAAATGGGGATGAATAGAAGCCAACAGTTGGATCCGCAACAGTCCCAGATTGGGAGAAGCATGAGGGTAAAGCAAGGACGCTGCTGAAGATGTCAGTCAAAGACTGCATCATACCACATATCAGAGAATATAAATCAACAAGCGAAATTTGGGGATTTTTGAAGGATCTGTATGAGATCAGGAATACAAATCGTCTTATGTTTCTGAAGAGCAAGATTTTATCCCTAAAGATGGAGGAGAATGAAATAGTTGTTGCCTTCATAGCAAGGATCAAAGACTTGAAGAACAAATTGGTAGACATTGGTCATACAGTTGACGGTACAGATCTTGTAACAATTACCATGAATGGTGTGATCAATGACTACCAAATGATCATCACTGGGATAAATGCGAGAGAGAAAATCCCGAAGTTTGAAGAACTGACAGGAATACTGATGCAAGAAGAAGAAATAAGATCGACTCTGAAGCCCCAGAGTGTCGATCTTGCATTGATGGCGAAAAATAACTTCTACAAAGGAAAAGGAAATCCACAACAGCAAAATGGAGGGAGCTCATAGAAAAGACCAAATCTGACCCAACTTATGAATCTGAATAGAAACAACTCTATAATTAAGTGTTTTTATTGTGGAAAACTAGGTCATATAGCTAGAGAGTGCAGGAAGAAGAAATATCATGAAGAACAACAAAAGCATAAAAAACATGCAGGTCATCTCGTGAATGATAATCATGAGTGAAATTTCAGATTGTTCATGGCAGATCATGATGAGAATGTTGATGTAGACATCTGGTATGTAGATTCGGGAGTATCAACACATAAGGCAGGGAACAAGCAATGGTTTGAATATTTTAAAGAAATCAACATTGGAGCACAAATCTACCTAGTTGATGATAGAATTCATCAGATCAAAGGATGTGGGAAAATTTCTGTCATTTTACCTAATGGTAATATAAGACAAATTTATAATGTTATGTATGTACTCAGTATAACAAAGAACTTTGATTTTGTATCCATGATTACAGATCAAGATCTTAAAGTTGAATTTTTTAAATCTAACTACTATATTAAAGATCTGCTAGATGGAATGAAGACAATTTCTACAGGAATTCGAACAGGAGGTCTGTACAAATTGGATGTAAGACTAGCACTAGTTCGAGCTTTAACAACAGCGGGTTTGACTACAGAAGAGTTGTGGCATCAAAGAATTGGTCACATCAACTACAATGATTTGTTGTTACTTTAGAAAAAATAAATGGTAAGAGATCTTCCTATGTTAAAACAAGTTCATAATGATTGTGATGCCTGTACATTAGGAAAGATGCATAGAGAAGAATTCCCTGTTCGAATAGAGAATAAACAAAGAGATATACTTGAATTAGTGCACACAGATCTTTATGGACCCATGCAAACAAAGTCATTAGGAGGTGCACTATAATTTTTACTGTTTATTGATGACTGCACAAAGTTTTCTTGGGTATATTTCTTGAGTAAGAAAAGTCACACATTTGAATACTTTAAGTAGTTTAGGAATATGGTTGAAAAGAAAACAGGGAAGCAGATAAAAATTATTCGCTCCGATTAAGGGGGAGAATACAGGAAGGATGAGCTTATCAAGTATTGTAAAGATCATGGAATATTACAACAATTTATAGTACCCCATACTCCTCAGCATGTTGGCATTATGATACAGGTATGGCACAAGTGTTGTCCTTGATGGCAACTCCCTCAAATGAAAGATCATAGTATAGCAGGTAAACAACAAGAATGAAGAAAGAAAGGTATACGTAGGTTCACCATTGACCAAGTCACGTATACACGTAGGTTCACTATATACAAAGGCGCATATAACATACACATGCACTTTCATAGAGGGAAAGGCACGTACATGTTGGAAAACTAAGTGTTGGTCCATGGTATTTTGGTATTGGTCCATGGTATTTGGTCTGAGGTATTGACCCTAGGTATTGGGTCCAAGGTATCAATCCTACATGGTTTTGGACCATGGTATTGAGAGAGGCCTAAACCTGTATAAGAGGAAGAAGATCATTAGGCCAAAGTGCAAGTGTGCAAGTGATGAATATCTGATGAAATGTGAGACCTAGTATGCTAGTTATGGGTTTGTGATGCTTTGCTTGATTTGAACCAAGGATGCACCTATGCAGTTGATGATGGATGATGGATCAGGATCATAAGGCTTGGAATGTATTATCATTATGTGGTTTCATCATGGATAGACTAGATCTGAATTATTGACACATGTTTTATTGTATAAATGTTATGATCTGGGTATGACTGATGCTTGGAATAGTTGCAAAGTTATGAGTAAATATTTGCAGATCTGTACGCGGGTTCACTTTGGTAAAAGCGCGTATACATGCTGGTTCAAATCATCAGAGTAGTGTATATAGTATGAAGTATGATATTTGAAGTTGCAATTGGATCGGTTGTTGTTGTAGAGTTCTGTGGTCTACTCTGTGTTCTGGTGTTTGTGTTTTGTTGACAGGGTTTTAGTGATTCAGTATTGGGTGATTCAGAGATTGATGATTGGTTGATGCAATAGTTGTATTGCAGTGGCAATTGATTTTGTGCCTTAATGTTGTTGATGGGTCCAGTATGAAAATTGGATGAAACATGGCCTTTAGACTATGGTGTTGTGCTTCAGGAGTATCCATTATGAAAATTTATGAAACGTGGTCCTTGGAGGAAGAGAGAAGGTTGTAGCCTTCTGTAGGCTGGCACCTACGTACTCATAAACATATTGGCTAGTACGAGAGCCAGGGGGTTGTAGCTCCCTTCTAGTAGTAGTTGGATAACAAGAGAAGGTTGTAGCCTTTTGCAGGTGGGTGCCTGCATACTGGTATGAGTCTGTGCTAGTACAAGATTGTAAACAGGTTTTCCTTATATTAAAGGAAGACGATAGCAGGTGGTTTTTGTCCCGCAATGGGTTTCCACCTTATATCATGGTGTTCATGTGTGTTTCTTATGTGTGATGATCTATTATGTTTTTACTACACCTAGTTACTGTTTATATGGTTAATGAGGGTTTGATGCACTGATTAAAGATCAACATATGATGAATTAACTGAATTATAAGTTTTCTGGATATATGCTAGTTGCATTAAACATAGTTGTGTGTGCATGCAAGTTCCCTTAACTGAAGTAGCGTATATGAATCTAATTATGGAAATGAAAAAGTTATTGATTTGCTAATACTGATTCACTCACCCCTCTCAGTATTATTTCCAACAATTGGAATCAGAGCAGGCCCTTTGGTAGAAGCTTGATCCCTTGAAGGAGATCCGTAGAACAATGGGAAAGAAAGCGTGATAGAAGAAGAAGACAACTCAAAGGAACAGTGACAACCTACCGTTAAGTGGAAGCAATTATTCAGATTTTGAATCACCTCAGATTGAAGATGAACAAGCAAATGAAGCATCAAATAAAATCATAGATCAACAAGGTCTATTTAACAAAAGGGAGAGTGCCCTCAAAGAAGAAGTTATCAGCTTAAAAGGTCAGCTGGAGTGTGTCTTCAGAGTACGCCAAATGTTGCAAGAGAAGAATGAAGAACAAGAAAATGAGATTCTCAAACTAAGGCAACAAGTGGAAGAAGGAAGAAAGTCTGAAGAAACATTGAAGAAGCAATATCTGGACAAGGAAGAACAACATCAGGTTGAGGTAAATATCTTGAAAGGTAAATTAGAAGAAAAAGATAAACTATTATGATTTCAAGACAGTGCTAAGATTTTGGATGATATTCTTAGTAGTCAAAGTTCGCCCGCTATCAAAATTGGTCTTGGTTTCTATGAATTTGTTGAAGGTAAATCTAGCTCACAAGGTGAGGCAAGGAACTCTAAAACAAAATCTGAAATGCTCAACAAGGAGATGAGAGGTCAACCCCATCAACAACCAAAGAAAGAAAGTCTTCAAAGAAAATCCTTTACTCCTAACCATGGAAGTGATAAATGGTTATTTCCTCCGATGAATAATGTTGCATGTTTTATATGTCATAAATTTGGGCATGTTGAAGCCAGATGTAGAAGTAGAATGGTTCAAGACCATCACACAGAAAGATCATCACGTTCCAGGTACTTTCCGGGATACTATTTTGCTTGCAATATGTTTGGTCACAAAGCCATTGACTGCTATAGAAGGAATATGAAACATATAATATGTTATGCATGTAAAAATCTTGGACATATAGCAATGGAATGCAGGAGAATATTTTGGGCACCATACCAAAAGGAGAAAACAAAATCATAGTCGAAGATATGGAAGAAAAAGGAAGTACAGTAAAAAATATGTGGCATAGCAGAGTATACAGACATGACAGACTCAGAGGGAGTTGAAGATGTGGAACCTCAGTGTTCTAAATATCATATGCAAGTTTCATAAAGACAAGTCGTGTGTATATGCGAGTTCGAAGCTGCACAGTCCCGTATATGTTGGTTTGAGGAAAAGCAGTGGGACAGACTCAAGAAAAAGGGTCTGATATGATTCAGTCAATCATTTGCTCTGTTTGATAATGGTTACAATCTACTGATGATGTGTGGAAATGTGTTGGTACTCATAAGATGTTGTTTAGAAGTTCTTTTGATCCTAACTTGATGATGATGATGCCTTGATACTTCTTGCTGATATATGCATGATCAGATCTGACGGTGAATAGATGGAACAGGTTCAGGGGGAGCATATGCTTTGAATAAATGCATTGTTGGCATTATGGTTAGAAATATTTGGTGATGATGCTTATGTGGCTAAATGATTTTTGGTTGGCCAAGAGAATGGTATTGCAGGTTATAGGCGACAGATGCATATGGTGCAGATCATATATGGTGTATGATAGTTGTTGATGACTATCATGTTCTTGTTTAGATTAGTGGTCATTGTTATAAAAGTCATGTATATCATTTGATGTAAAGGTCATGAAAATACCTAATTTGTAACCCCAATTTGCATGGGAAGGATGATTTAATAATGTCTATTTTAGTCATGTATAAACATTTGGTATATCCCCACTTGGTTGAGTGGATGAGTCAAAATGGTGTATCCCCACTTGGTTGGAAGATTGATGTATGTATGAGTCATAGGAAGGTCATACTCACTTAGTTGAGTTGTAGAGTCATGTTATTCTTTTAAAAAATACTTTTGCAGACTCGGCATGTGCTCAGGGGGAGCATGGATGGATTGATACATCTTAGCATGTACTCAAGGGGAGTATGGATAGTAGAATGTATATCAAGGGAGAGAATATCTTGGTCCACCCTTTGCCCTTGATGTCAAAGGGGGAGAGTGACTTGTTGTGGTTGTTACCATCAAGTCCAAAGGGGGAGATTGTTGTCATTATGATACAGGTATGACACAAGTGTTGTACTTGATGGCAACTCTCTTAGATGAAAGATCATAGTATAGTAGGTAAACAACAAGAATGAAGAAAGAAAGGTATACGTAGGTTCACCATTGACCAAGTTGTGTATACATGCAAGTTCACTATATACAAAGGTGTGTATAACGTACACACGCACTTTCACAGAAGGAAAGGCGCGTACATGTTGGAAAACTAAGTGTTGGTCTGTGGTATTTTGGTATGGGTCCATGGTATTTTCTCTGAGGTATTGACCCCAGGTATTGGGTCCAAGGTATCGGTCCTACGTGGTTTTGGACCATGGTATTGAGAGAGGCCTAAACCTATATAAGGAGAATAAGATCATTAGGCCAAAGTGCAAGTGTGCAAGTGATGAATATCTGATGAAGTGTGAGATCTAGTATGCTCGTTATGGGTTTGTGATGCTTTGCTTGATCTGAACCAAGGATGCACCTATGCGGTTGATGATGGATGATGGATCCGGATCATAAGGCTTGGAATGTATTATCATTATGTGGTTTGAACATGGATATACTAGATCTGAATTATTGATGCATGTTTTATTGTATAAATGTTAGGATCTGGGTATGACTGATGTCTGGAATAGATGCAAAGTTATGAGTAAATATTTGCAGATCTGTACGCAGTTTCACTTTGGTAAAAGCACGTATACACGCTGGTTTGGCTCATCATAGTAGCACATATAGTATGAAGTATGATATTTGAAGTTGTAGTTGGATCTGGTTGTTGTTGCAGAGTTCTGTGGTCTGCTTTTGTTCTGGTGACAGTGTTTTGTTGACAGGGTTTTAGTGCTTCAGTAGTGGGTGATTCAAAGATTGATGATTGGTTGATGCAATAGTTGTATTGCAGTGGTGATTGATTTTGTGCCTCAATGTTGTTGATGGGTCTAGTATGAAAATTGGATGAAACATGGACTTTAGATTATGGTGTTGTGCTTCAAGAGTATCCAGTATGAAAATTTATGAAACGTGGTCCTTGGAGGAAGAGAGAAGGTCGTAGCCTTCTGTAGGTTGGCACTTACGTACTGGTAAACATATCGGCCAGTATAGGAGCCAAGGGGTTGTATCTCCCTTCTATTAGTAGCTGGAGAACGAGAGAAGGTTGTAACCTTCTGCAGGTGGGTGCCTGCGTACTGGTATGAGTCTGTGCCAGTACAAGATTGTAAACATGTTTTTCTTATATTAAAGGAAGACGACAACAGGTGGTTTTTGTCCTACATTGGGTTTGCACCTTATATCATGGTGTTCATTTGTGTTTCTTATGTGTGATGATCTGTTCTGTTTTTGTTGCACATGGTTACTGTTTATATGGTTAATGAGGGTCTGATGCACTGATTAAAGAACAACATATGATGAATTAACTAAATCATAAGTTTGTTGGATATACACTAGTTGCATTAAACACAGTTGCGTGTACACACAAGTTCCCTTAACTGAAGTAGTGTATATGAATCTGATTATGGAAATGAAAAATTTATTGATTTGCTAATACTGATTCACCCCCCCCCCCCTCTTAGTTTTATTTCCAACACATCAGAATGGAGTAACAGAAAGAAAGAACAAAACACTGGTGGAATGTGCTAGAAGCATGTTAAAAGGTAAGAGATCTGTCGATTGGTTTTTGGGCTGAAGCATTGAATACTGTAGTTTACTTAAAAAATAGGAGTCCTACAAAGAGTCTTGAGTTTAAAACTCCTTATGAAGCACTATATGGATTTAAGCCTGCAGTAAAATATTTAAGAGTATTTGGGTCTAAAGCATTTGCCCATATTCCAAAGGAAAACAAAAGAAAACTAGATTCAAAAGCCATCAGATGTACCTTTATAGGGTATTGTTCACAATATAAAGCCTATAAATTATTTAATCCCTCTACTCACAAAATTTTTGTTGGTAGAGATGTCATATTCCATGAGCAAGATCGTGAAGAATCTGATAAGCACAATGAGGAATGGGATATTTTGTACTTGGTGGAAGAAGAAAGTGAAGAAACAGGAAACAATCAGGATCAACAGTAGACAAAGGCAGAAGATGAACAACAGCAACAGCAGCAGCAGATACAATAACAACAGCAGCAGCAAGAAGAAAAAGAGAATGATGATCATACAAGGTTTGAGGCTACCCCACCACTTAGGAGATCAGGTAGGAAAGCTCAATTGCTTGCAAGATATAGGGAAAATTCTTTTATAACTCGTATGATGAATATTGTTGAACCTTCTAGTTATAAGGAAGAAAATGAATGTAGCGAATGGAAAAAAGCTATGGAACAGGAATATGAATCTATAATCAGAAGAAACACTTGGGAATTGGTTGAACTTCCTAGAGGGAAACAAACCATAGGTTGTAAATGGTTGTATAAACCAAAGATTAATGCAGATGGAACTATAGATAAATTAAAAGCTAGATTGGTAGGAAAGGGGTATTCACAAAAAGAAGGCATTTAATATGAAGAAACCTTTTCCCCTGTAGCTAAACTTAATACCATTAGAATGTTGATTTCTTTAGCTACTAAGAAACATTGGATGATTCACCAACTAGATGTAAAATCTGCATTTTTAAAAGGAAAATTGAAAGAAGAGGTTTATTTAGAGCAACTTGAAGGGTTTGTCCAAAAAGGGAAATAAAATTTAGTTTGTAGGTTAAAGAAACCACTTCATGGACTAAAGAAAGCACCCAGGTCTTGGTATGAAAAGTTTGATTCATTTTTTCTACAATTTGGCTACAACAGAAGCAAAAATGACCCTAATCTTTACACCATGCAATATGAACAAGGGTGCATAGTGATGATTTCTTTGTATGTAGACGATTTGATCATTACAGGTGATGCTACATATCTGATCAAAGAAATCAAGCAACAAATGTCATAGGTATTCGAAATGAAACACCTTGGTGAATTAAGATCTTGAAATTTGGAGAGATTCAGGAAAAAAAAAATTTCCTAGGGAAAGTATGTCAAAGGAATATTAGAAAGATTTAGGATGGATGAGTGTAAGCCTAAAATAGTACCATTACAGCAGAACATCAAATTGCAGAGTGAGGATGGCCCTAAAGAGGCAGATGCGACACTTTACAGATAGCTGGTTGGGAGCCTAATCTACCTGACCACTACTAGACCAAATTTGGATTATGCAGTCAGTGTGCTAACTCAATATATGTCCAAGCCACTTGAAAGTCATTGGAATGCAACAAAAAGTGTTTTGAGGTATCTACAAGGTACTGTAGATTATGGTATTATTTATACTAATTCCTCTGATGTTAGATTGACAGGATTTACAGATTCAGACTGGGCTGGAAATGTAGATGATCGCAGAACCATAACATGATATGCATTTAGCATTAGATCTGAGGTGATTACATGGAGCAACAAGAAACATAAAAAGTTTCCTTGTCTTCAACGGAATCAAGGTATCAAGCTATGTGTGTAGCAACATGTGAGGTAGTTTGGTTGCGGATACTTCTCCAAGATGTTGGGGAAGAACAGAGAGAGGCAAAAATGATCAAGTGCGACAATCAGAGTTCAATAAAACTTTCCAATAATCCGGTGTTCCATAAAAACACTAAACACATTGATACACAGTTCCACTTTGTTAGGGAGAAAGTGCAATCAAAAGAAATCCATTTGGTATATTGTAATACATGTGATAATGTTGCAGGCATTTTCACTAAGCCTCTTGGAAAAATCAAGTTTTAAATGTTTAGGGAGATGTTAGGCATATTTGTGAACCCCTTCTCCATTAAGGGGGAGTGTTAGAGATAATGGAGAATATATTAGAATAGTGAGTTGGTTCACAAGACCTCAGGATATGAATTAGTTTCTATTTTTTAGGTTATGGTTCTAACTTCCCTAAATCTGTGATTACTATATATTGTGTAATGTATATGAGCAATGTAGAGCATTCTACAGAGCCAGACTCTCCTGGTTCAGACTCTCTTTCGTAGAGATGACCAATGGGTTTCATTTCATTTAATATACAACATTGCATTTTTATCAATAACATCTTTAACTTAGAGCAAAAGCTTAAATCTAAATGTCTCAAATGTTTAAGTCCTCCAAACTTATTAGGGAATGAAAAAAGACTTCTACAATTGGTCAGATCTATATGTTCCAGGAAATGTGGAGCAGAAAAATCTTTTATAAGGGTAGTTAGAAGTATACATTGTTAAAAACTACCTTTTGCAGAACCCTTATTTGGCCTATTTCTTTTGGAACCCTTTGAACCTGGTTTCATTTTTTTAAGTTGAGCTCACGCAACTTCAAAGGAAGTTGACAATAATCATCCTCATCGCATATATGTTACGATTCTTCCTCTGCTAAGGTCTAGAACCTCCAATTTTCCTACTAGAATATTTGAATGTATAAATTGATATGGGAAGTCCCACAAACAGAGCTAGACAAGATTATTCGAAAATTTATGGAAATCATTACCAAAAGAAGTGCCCTGGAGTAAAAGTAATTAAAATCTTTCATCTAAGACGAAGACTTTGCCTGCCAAGTGGTTGGGACCCCTACTTCACTATTATAGATAAGTTGGGATACAATGGAACAAGACTAAGCCCTCTCACAGCTTCTATTCCCTAAAAAAATAAGTGACTCTGGTGAAATGTTAAAAACACTATCATTGTGACTCTATGCTACCAATCCATTAGCGTGTCTAACATTGCCATTGTCATTCTACGCCACCACAAATTCACTCCACCACTTCTTCATTTTTTGTACCATGATGAATTTGTACCTCGTTGGAGTAGTTTCCGATGTCAAATGCCAACACAGTTTGAGCCATGTGGAGAGTGCTAAACATTTCACTTTCCACATGCCTCAAACTGTGTTGGAATTTGACATCGCTTCACTTTATTGGCAACAAGTAACTCGACCATGATAAGGCCCATTCACTACTATTAACCAAGCTAATTGTGCTACTAATAAATCACAAGGCAGGTGTAAGGGGGATCCATGGGATTTTAAAGATAGTAGTGTAGGATTATTGGGATCAAATGTGTTTAACTTTACTGAACTCGTGGAAATTTTCTCAAGTTACATGATATAATTTGTCGTGGTATAAAAGGGCATTGTTGTCATGAAATCTTTAGCAGAGAAGACAACTTCA
Source organism: Pinus taeda (assembly GCA_000404065.3). NCBI lineage: Eukaryota > Viridiplantae > Streptophyta > Pinopsida > Pinales > Pinaceae > Pinus > Pinus taeda. The sequence goes on along the minus strand of APFE030684487.1, from coordinate 127,975 downwards.
AATTGTGCTAGGTATGCTTGTTATCTTTGAAACACGTTCCTGTAGTGCTTTAGAGCAACAACATATTCCTTAAAATCCAAATGAACCTGCCACATATCTTGGACTTCATCATGTACAAATGTCTCACATTTGGAGTTTTAATCATAAAACACACCAATAGTAGCAACACTACAGTTCTTTTTTTGTCTTTGAATTCACATTGTAACCTTATATTTATTATCACAGAGTAACAAAGGTAAAACTTGCCCCAGTGATTATGGAATTGTTAATCCTTGCTTCTTTTCTAAGTTTGGATACTCAAAGAGGGTCTTGTTTGAAGGGTGATTGAGAAATAACAACCTCCCATATTGTGTTCACTCATATTAACCTTGTCCTGCTTTTATCTTATAACCAAATGTTAATCCTTTTCCAACTCTGGCAAGCTTGGTCTTAACATTTCTAGTTGGAGGCTAGTAGCAAAGTTAAATGAAATTTGGAGCATTTGCATATATTGCAGCCACTTCTTAACATCATTGTTTGCATGTGCATTTACAAATTATCTAGTTAGAACAACGCTAGAACAACTTGCTAGACATACTTAAACTTTTGTTCAAACTTAGGATCACTGCTAAGTCTAAGAAATTCTAAACACTTTATTAAAGGATTCCTTTCCTCCAACGTGAAACAAGTGTCCTAAAACATACCCATAAGTACTCTGGTTTGCATAATAATATATGTTCTTATTATGTGATGCTTATGATGGCAATAAAATCCCCTAGCTTGATTGTATCCTCGTTCAACACCTTAGGAACAAAAGGAACACATAAGTATGGTTTTGGCAATTTCTTAAAAACCCTAAGTTCTCTAATCTTAAACACAAATGGAGAGGCAATGCTAAAACATTGTCTGTAAAATGAATGAATGCAAAATGGCATAAACCCTAATATCAAGGTTGAAGTTAGATAGGCATGCATAGGTAGTGTGCCTTGTGGACATACTAAAACTTATAGCCTTGATGACAAGATTTGGACTATTATAATTTCCAAGGGTTTCTGTGAAGGCTTTGAAAATCACAGGGGGTACCCAAAATTTAGATATACAGGCTAAAAATGTTGGTAGCTACACCAGGATCTAGGGGATATTTGTCAATCTACATTCATTAATTAGTTATCTTAGTTTTTGGTATAAATACGAGTTCCTTCTCCACTGAAAGAGAGGAACTCTTGGAGCATACATCCAAACTATGATGGAATAAAACACATTTCATAAGTTCTTGTGTTATTTAGTTTATAGGTTTGTATTGTTGTTTTGTTTTAATATGTAGTTATATAATTCATGTAGTTTAGATTAGTTTTTTTTTTTGTTTTAAATTAGTTTATTCATTAGATCAACAATAGCACTTTTCTTAGCATTGCAAATGTGAGCCTTCAATACTTGATCAAATTTGGTGATCTATATTAGTAGCATTTTTTGAGAAGTCAACTTGTAACACATTTGTTTTGGGAAAACTAATACATATCTTGAGAAACTAAAACATGGGTTTTGTGTATAATGAGCCCATTTAGGCGACACTCAAGTATTTCTTCAAAATAATGCACGACTTTGGAGATATGATTGGATCTTTCAAATGTATTTTCCTAGATTTCAAGTTGCAACCTACAAATGTAACAACAGAGGAAAGAATTTGAACTACCCCATCAAACTAAAGAAAAAATCACTCTTTATAGTGATCACTTAGTTTAAGATTTGATATATTTACTTTTCAATTCCTTTACATTCCTTTCATTTTAATGTCTCGCAAGTGTGAACAATACAATAAGTGATTAGAACTATATAAGTGACTAGATACTAATTATTGTAGTAACAACTCTATTTTATATGCAAAATGATCATATTGAGTAGATTAGATTTCCCTGCTTTCATAAATTAAATTTCCATTGCTTTCCTAGATTAAGATTTCCATCAATTTCTTAGATTAAGATTTCTATTGTTTTCCTAGATTAGATTTCCATCACTTTCCTAGATTAAGATTTCTATCACATTCCTAGATTAGATTTCTAATTCTTTTCTAGATTAATATTTCATTTCATGTCATTTTATTCACATTCATAGAGTAGAACTTTCTTTCATTGCAATTTATTTCCATTTGAATTGAAAGCTAACATCCTAGCATATATTGTGCCATATACTTCACAAGTTTTGTAGGATTGATAATTTAATGTAACATAATTTAAGAGAAAATTAAATTGACTAGCAAGGTGATTCCTATGAATGATTCAATTTGTATCTACCATACCTACCTTTTTCATTAAGTTATTGAAGTGAGATTCATATATAGAGATAAAGTATGTTGTGTGACTACTAAATTCCTATGCATAAAATGTATTCCAACTCATAGAGGTTTTGAGTATTAATTTAATGTTTTAAACCTCTTATATTTGTTCTCTTTATATTACTCTATCTTCCCTTTTATCCAATTATTTTATATCACAATTGAATTACTACTTGAAGACTCATAGCTGTAATTATATTGACCCTAAAATTAGTGAGGAGGTGATATAAAAATCTAGATCAAAGCAATTATTTATGGTGAATTGGTGGTTTGACATAATTCTATAGTCAATAACATCTCAAAGAACAACATAATTGTCCTTTTTTATTACCTATATTTCCTAGGTATTGTGCTTGCACACATGACTCATAAACTATCCTAGGTTTAAAAAGCATTACTTGCTTCCATAAATCACTATGTAGACCCCTTGGACACTCGAGGAGCATGTTTGGGTTCTTTTGAGATATACCCAACATAATAATTTTTTAAAACTTGGTGGTCTACTCTTGCAGACTCATTCCTTACATTTTCCTAAAGTGTTGTAATCAAATCAATTGGTTTTATACATACCCTATAAGGTAGAAATAACACCTAGTGAGGGTTTTCAACACATCTTCTTAGTTATGAGGGGATCACCCTGCAAACCAAGTTTCTTTATGTGGCTTTCTCACTAGCTTAGTGTGTGGCCCTCAAATCTTAGTTGAGTAAATGAATATTTGTTTTCCTCGTATATCATGGAAACTAAAATAAACTTCTAACTATCACACCAAATGATTCAACTTAAAAATATCAATATATTATTGGTATGGTTTGATGCCCACTTTCATTTCCATTTCAATAACATTTAGGAAAAAGTGATGACACTGGAACTTGGTTGCTCTTTCTATGGTTATTTTTTTTCTTCTCATTTATTATTGGGTATTCAATGTCTCATGATTTCTTATTAGATACAGCTTATGAGCTAGTGTTTCCAACCTCTCTAAAAGGTCCAAAATTGTTCTCTAGATCCACCATCAGAAGGGTTGTGTTGCAAGAAATATCAACAACTCGTTCTTCAACTTCAAAAATCTCTCCTCTAACTCACCTCAAGGGTTGTTACATCTAGACTCATTTTCCATGGCTAGGGTTATGGACTTTCTTCTTGGTACAATTCCCATATCCTACAACTTTTGACAAAACCCCAATGAAAACCACTCTAACACCAATATAATCTATAGTATACTACACATATTCCACTGTAATATTTTGTCATAGTAGATATTAAATTATTTTGATATTTTACTATGCAATTTATTATCTTACATATGAGATTTAATATTATTAGTTTCATACTCAAAATTATGGAAATAAGTAAACCAAAAATAAAAGAAACAAGGAAATAAAAACATTATTGATACAAATGAACATGAAATGTGACCTAGGAAACTTATTATGGGAGAAATCCTAGCAAGAAGTTGTGGCCTATGGTATATTCTCATTTTTCTCAATTATTAAATGCAAGTACAAGAAAGGAGTAAGAAATGAAAATACACATAAATGGGAACTCAATGTGGAGTTTCCATGGGCACTATGACCTAAATGGTTATTACAAAGTATTCTACCTCCCTTGTTGTGTTTCAATATCCCACTCTTGGATGCTCTAATCAATTGTGGAGAAATATTAATACTAAAAGAAATAAACCCCTTTCTATTCCTAGAAACACAATATTTAACATAGTTTGATATCCATCTAGGGTTAATGTTTTTGCTTGACTTATACCTTAATTATGTTAGGTTTTTGAACCCTCTATAATATTCTTGAAATTTTGCACAATGTTAAACCTACTTGTGTGAGTAGCGAGGGTTGTTGTGGCATCCCCTTGATACAATAAGGACATTCAACTTGGAGGAGGTATGAATTCTACATAAAAACTCTAATTGAGGTGATTTTTACATCTTTGGAAAACTTTCAATGTGTAGAATAATGTAAAGTGTCTACAATTTAAGCTCATAAAATTTTCAACCAAAAAATGCCTTTTGATGCTTTGAACTAGCTCTGGAAGTTTATAGACCCCAAATCAACAAATTATGACTTACCTCTAAAATGGGACCCACATAAATGTTCCTCTAATTTTTCCAACCCAAAAAGTATCAAGATAAATGAAAATTTTCATAATTATCCATGTCAGATTGCTCTTGTAACATCCCCTTTTTCTAACCCTGTTCTTTGTAATAATAATTGTAATTGCAACACCAATGTGGAGAACCATGATTTCTTAGAACTCTAATTAAACATATAACCATTATTATTTAAAATTAATTAATTAACTCAACTAAGGAAAGGAAAACCTTACAAATCCTTGGTATGAGGGAAGCTTGCTTGCTTTCCTATTTGAAAAGCCATGAATTGTACCTATCTGAATTAATGTCACAGTTTCTTGTAGTTAAGAGAAGCCATTACTTGACAGGATTAATGGGATGTGATTGGGGATGAAATGAGTTGGCAAATACTATGAAAACCATTACAAGATTGGATTGGGGCGGTGGAAGTAGAGGTCAGTACCCAATTCATTTTTTCCTCTTGTAGATTGAAGAGATAATAGAGAGGGACTTCTCTTAAGGAAATCCAAGTATAAGCCAAGAAGTTCCCTCTCAATTATGCTAAGGGACACAAAAAGAGGTTTGTATATATGCACCTCAATAATGAATTCAGGGTTCTCTCTCTTGAATTTTGTGTTGAAATTTGGTTCTTGTATTGGTGGAGGCGGTTCAATTACTAGATGAAAAGTAGAAATTATTGATAGGCCACTATGCTTGATTTCCAATGGAACTAGACTATGCCTCTCCTTCCAAGATCTGAGGCTATGTGACCCTCAACCACTATCTTGTGGCTCTAGGTACTAACCACATTAACTATGTTTGAGACCTCAAAAATTTCTTGGGTGATTTTTGTTGCTAAGGTATAATTCAGTGATTGGATTAGACACACCACTTGGTGCTTTCCAATTGGATGTTAAACCACCCTCACTGTGGGTTCAGTCCTTCAAAAATGAGTAACACACCTATTACTTAAATTTGGTGAAGCCTTGTGTTTTGAAGCTCCTAAGAGCTTGACTAATCCATTGGTGTGAATTTACTCTTGTGCAAGCATCCTCTTAGACTCTAGATCCAACCAAAGGGTGGTTAGCCGCAAGAAATTTTACAGTGCATCTAGCCTATGGTTGGGTGGAGAGTGGAAGTCCCTTCTCCAGTTTCCAACTGATTTAACTCATTCATATAAGTAGAATGTTTTACGCACATTTTATTTATGGACGATGAGTTATGCTTAAATCTTTGTGTATCCATGGTTGACAACTGCCTGAGATGTCCATGGATATATGAATATTTATTGATTTATGGACAATGAGTTATGCTAAATGTGATAACAAGATGATACATGTTAGTTTCAGTCTTTGCAGCCTTCCTCCAATGATCAAACATGCTCTTACACAAGTGATTTTAAGGTGTCAAGGTCAAATTTTGTCATTTCAGTGAGTCTTCAAGCAAAATTTGGTCACGAGGCATTAGGTCTAAGGTTTGCTTGTACTCCTTCCAAAGTTTTCCAAATGTCGGTCCATGTCACCATTCAGCTGAGTGTACCATCATTCAGAGGGTTTTCATCATCATGTCAAGTTTCGCTGGGTCATTTCACACCTTGTTCATGCTTCAGTTAAGCCTAGGCAAGGTTCATTTCCCTCTGCTAGGGTTTTGAAGCTAATTTCTCTCGGATGGTCAAATCATCGGAAAAAATTGTATCCTGATGTTCATACACCTTCCCCTATCCTTAAAATACCTTATCAAATTCCTCATTTTCGCACAAACCCTAGTTTCTTGCTACAACTTGGCAATTTTCTATCGTTGGGCCTGTGTTTTGCTGTTTTGTGCCCCTTCCCCTCACTCAATTTCTGATATTCCACTTTCCCCTACTTCCTAACATCCCTCCATACTTCCCGAAATTTCCTCAAGAATTTAGAAGCTCCCTATCCCCTTCATTTCGCTTCATTTCGGAAAATCCCTTGTCCCACACATCGGGATATGTTTCACTCAAATGATGTTTCTGAGCAATCAAAGATGAATTTGGGAAAACTGAGAGAGGTTTGTGTTTATAACAGACAAATTAAGAAAACCCTCCTTCACGTTTTACACAAGTGTCATGGTTTTGAAGAAATGTCAAAAATACAATTGACTCGGGAGAATTGATGCACCTCTGGAGCGACCTCGGGAAAATCCAGTTTTCTCCTAGCTTGGTTGGCCAACTGACTTGCTTGATGATCCCAATGATAACTAGAGATAAATAAATTTCCAATGAGATATCATGAGCTCAATTTGGAGTTGAGGAAGGCATTCCCAAGTTGACTGTAACAACACTCTGCCTTTAGGCCGCCTCATTTGGCACAGTTCGACCAGTCTTGGGAGATTTGATTTTTCACAGGGCCAATGAACTCCAAATCAAACAATTATGGTTGTGTTGGAAAGTAGACTCACAGAAATTTCCAATGAGCTATCATGAGCTCAATTTTGGGTTGAGGAAGGTATTAAAAAGTGTACTGCAACAACACTCTATCTTGAGGCAGCCTCATTTGGCACAGTTCGACCAGTCTTGGGAGATTTGCTTTTTGATAGGGTAAATGAACTGAAAATTGACAAATTTTGGTTGGGTTGGAAAGTAGACTCAAAGAAATTTCCTACGAGCTATCCTGTGATCAATTTGGACATTGGGAAGGCCTCCAAAAGACACCTGGAAACGAGCGTGATGCACAGCAGGAGGAGCTCGACGGTTTTATAAATATTTTCTCTCCATATGGTCAGTTATACAAGTGGCAAAGGAAGGCTAAGGGTCACCCAAGCCATTTTTCATGTTTTTGGGGCTGCAGCTGTAGCTGATGTTTGGCTCTCCACCTTCATTTTGTGACCCTTGGGCGTTCTATCTCTTCATGGCACATTCTATATATTGTATGCAAACCATTTGCAAAGCAATTGGTTGGTTGGCTTGTAACTTCTGGGGGACTGTGGGAAAGAAACTTTGTTTCTGCACTGTATATTTTTACAGAGAATTAATGAAAGGCAGTGGCTCTGTTTCAAGAGATTCATGTGGTTGTGAGTGTAGCAAGTGTGTCTCTTATGTTTCATATGTATCTTGTTATGTTTCATAGTTCATTTCATATTCATTTCTGGCGAAATTTTTAGAGTGAGATTAGGTAGAATTCAATTTTATTGTTCTACCTGTGGGAAAATTTCATGTACAATGTTCATTCTTCTGTTAAAAAGGATTCATGTTGTCCATGCCCTTTTCACCTTCTTAATCAATATCTCCATTTCTTGTTATGTTTCATAGTTCATTTCGTATTCATTTTTGGTGAAATTTTTCGAGTGAGATTACGTAGAATTCAATTTTATTGCTCTACCTGTGGGAAAATTTTAGGTACAATGTTCTTTCTTCTATTGAAAAGGATTCATGTTGTCCATGCTCTTTTCACCTTCTTAATCAATCTCTCCATTCCGCCATATCTTAAAACTAAATTTCTATGCTTTCAGCCTACCTTGCCTCACGAAATAATATGTGCCTTTATGTTAAGTTCTTTGTTCATTGAGGTCCAGTGGTCCCATAACATCCCATAAACACAGTCATTCATAAAAATCACTCCTTATATTCAATTTCACTTACTAGCCTAAGATAAATAGTTCGTTTGAAAGTAATCTCAGTCCTTTTCGTTCATCTATTCACTGAGTGTGACTCGAAGAGAGCCCTCTCCTATTCTAATAGGGCTAGCTACCAGACTGAGCGTGGCTTGTGGTTACCCTAAATTTTGCCTTCTTTAAGCCTGAGACAGATTTAGGTGCTAACATAGTGGCGAATCCACTAGGGAACGAAAATTGTTTACTTGTAGATTGTCTTGCCCCAAGACATATCTCAAGTTCAGATCTGATGTTGATGGTGAACAATGATTAGACATAAGAAGATGGCTAAAATCATTCACCTGGCGACTCCTTTCAATGAAGAATCCAAGCAATCGGTGCTTCATGGTGACTCCACTGCAAAGGGATCAGTAGCTTTGAGATTTTTTAAAATGGAGCGGATTGCAAGAAGATACACTCCCATGAGCCGAGATCACATCCCAAGCTTCCCAAATAAAATTCTGAAGGTAGATTGGTCAAGGAATCTACCTACGTTTAAAGATGATGGTAAGAAGGACGTTGCTTTACATCTAGTTCGATTTCACATGCATATTCACAAGTTGAAGGTTGATTTTCCTGAAGATTGCTTAATGAAGATATTCATGGCCACTCTAGAAGGTGAAGCCCAATCTTGGTATGAAGATTTGCCCGCTGCTTGTATTTACTGTCTAAAGGATTTTCATGCCCTGTTCATTGAAATATATAAAGACTCTTATCCATCATTGAATCTAGTTCATGATTGTTGCAAGCATGCTTATGGTTTTATTGAGAGCCTTGAAAAATATTATGAGGATGATAATTTTGTGGATGATGAAATCATGGAATCCTGTATGAAAATCCCTTTCATCAGTGTAAAGACGATCAAGAAACTTTGCAGTAGAATCAAGATCTTTGTACGGTGGAAAACGAAGGAATTTTGCATCTTGGTAGTCAACATTAATTACATGAAATAGATCAGCAGGTTGGAGAGTTCCATATGGCTGAAAGTGATGAAAGAAAAAGTGTCGGTTCAGATTGGTCCATAGAAGAAGACAAAGTTTTGGGTCCAAATGTTCTCATGTCATCAAAACAAAGCCTTCATGAAGAGGTAGTCCAGTTAGCTCATGGACAACAAGATGAGAACTTTGTTCAAGTAAGTGAAAAGCTTTCTCTGGATGAATTTATGGTAGATGATAAAAATGTTAGTGTTGGGTTTCAAGAATCATCCAAAGTTGCTTTTCTCATGATTGATGAATGTAATGAATGTAATAAGAATCTGGCTATCATATCATGTCAAGATGATCAGAATATATTCAGACTATAGCCGACCAGACCATTATGGATTCCATTTCAGATTCTTCCTCATATGTTTCATGTTTTGAAGTGTTCTTTGAAGAGGAAATCCGCTCATCTTCTTGTTCAGAATTTTTTGAGGACCAGGAACATATTGAAGTACATCATGAAGAAAGATCAGAATCAAAAGAAAAAGACATCTTGTTTCCTCAGTAGGAGGTAAATCTTCATGTTTTTCATGATCCAATGGCAGATTTGTTGCAAACAACAGTGAAGGTCATTATTGCAGTATTCAGTGATGAAGGAGATCATGGCCAATTATGTTTTTGGATGCCCAGTTACCAGTATCAATTGTTGACCAGAAGATCTGATCGGAAGAATTAGTCAAGAAGCCATCTTCTTGATTGGTTACATTGGCAGTTTTATATAGTTTGATGATATATAGTCTTGTAAGAAATGTAGGTGGTCATGCACTACCACCAAGCTTTAAGTTTTAAGTTCAGTTCTTAGTATTTTGAGTTAGTTTTTTAGAGTCAAGTTTGTTTAGTCATGTCAGTTGCATTGAGTTAGTTTGAGTCACGTTTCAATCAATAAACTGAGTCATGTTGGTTTGTCGGAATAATGGACTCCATAGTCTAATGGACAAAAGGCATTGTCTAGCTCTTCCAGAGATCTGTTGTTCTTGGCACCTCCAAGGAGCTACCATCCCCCATTGGAGCCAATGTTAGTGTCAGTATTTGCAGCCTTCCTCTAGTGATCAAAGATGCTCTTACACAATTGATTTTAAGGTGTCAAGATCAAATTTTTTCATTTCAGTGAGTCTTCAAGCAAAATTTGGTCACGAAGCATTAGGTCTAAGGTTTGCTTGTACTCCTTCCAAAGTTGTCCAAATGTCGGTCCATGTCACCATTCAGCTGAGTGTACCATAATTCAGAGGGTTTTCATCATCATGTTAAGTTCCATTGGGTCATTTCACACCTTGTTCATGCTTCAGTTAAGCCTAGGCAAGGTTCATTTCCCTCTCCTAGGGTTTTGAAGCTAATTTCTCTTGGATGGTCAAATCATCGGAAAAAATTGCATCCTGATGTTCATACACCTTCCCCTATCCTTAAAATACCTTATCAAACATTTCCCATCACTGATGTCCCCCAAATTCCTCATTTTCGCACAAACCCTAGTTTCTTGCTACAACCTGGCAATTTTCTATGGTTGGGCCTGTGTTTTGCCTTTTTGGGCCCCTTCCCCTCACTCAATTTCTAAGATCCCACTTTCCCCTACTTCCTAACATCCCTCCATACTTCCTAAAATTTCCTCAAGAATTTAGAAGCTCCCTATCCCCTTCATTTCGCTTCATTTCAGCAAATCCCTTGTCCCACACATCGAGATATGTTTCACTAAAATGATGTTTCTGAGCAATAAAAGATGAATTTGGGAACACTGAGAGAGGTTTTTGTCTATAACATACCAAGAAAGAGAAACCTCCTTCACTTTTTACACAGGTGTCATGGTTGTGAAGAAATGTCAAAAATACAATTGCCTTAGGAGAATTGATGTGCCTCTAGAGTGACCTCGAGAAAATCAAGTTTTCTCCTAGATTGGTTGGCCAAATGACTTTGTTGATGATTCAAATGATAACTAGAGATAAATATATTTCCACTGAGCTATACTGAGCTCAATTTGGAGTTGAGGAAGGCATTCAAAAGTTGACTGTAACAACGCTCTGCCTTTAGGAAGCCTCATTTGACACAATTCGACTAGTCTTGGGAGATTTGATTTTTGACATGGAAAATGAACTCCCAATCAAAAAACTATGGTTGGTTTGGAATGTAGACTCATAGACCTTTCCAATGAGCTATCCTAATCTCAATTTAGGGTTGAGGAAGGTATTCAAAAGTTGACCACAACAGCACTCTACCTTGAGGTAGCCTCATTTGGGACAGTTCGACCAATCTTAGGAGATTTGATTTTTGATAGGTAAAATGAACTCCAAATTAACAAATTCTGTTTGGGTTAGAAAGTAGACTAAAATACCTTTCCAACGAGCTATCCTATGCTCAATTTGGACACCAGGAAGGCCTCCAAAAGTCACTTGGAAACGAGCGTGACGCACAGGAGGAGGAGCGCGGCGGTTTTATAAATAGTTTCACTCCATATGGTCAATTATACAAGTGGCAAAGGAAGGCTAAGGGTCACCCAAGCCATTTGTCATGTTTGTGGTGCTACACCTGTAGCTGATGTTTGGCTATCCACCTTCATTTTGTGACCCTTGGGCGTTCTATCTCTTCATGGCACATTCTATATATTGTATGCAAACCATTTGCAAAGCAATTGGTTGGTTGGCTTGTAACTTTTGGGGGAATGTGGGAAAGAAACTTTGTTTCTGCACTGTATATTTTTACAGAGAATTAATGAAAGGCAGCGGCTCTGTTTCATGAGATTCATGTGGTTGTGAGTGTAGCAAGTGTGTCTCTTATGTTTCATATGTATCTTGTTATGTTTCATAGTTCATTTCGTATTCATTTCTCGTGAAATTTTTCGAGTGAGATTAGGTAGAATTCAATTTTATTGCTCTACCTGTGGGAAAATTTCATGTACAATGTTCATTCTTCTATTGAAAAGGATTCATGTTGTCCATGCCATTTTCACCTTCTTAATCAATCTCTCCATTTCTTGTTATGTTTCATAGTTCATTTCGTATTCATTTCTGGTGAAATTTTTCGAGTGAGATTAGGTAGAATTCAATTTTATTGCTCTACCTGTGGGAAAATTTCATGTACAATGTTATTTCTTTTGTTGAAAAGGATTCATGTTGTCCATGCCCTTTTCACCTTCTTAATCAATCTCTCCATTCCGCCATATCTTAAAACTAAATTGCTATGCTTTCAGCCTACCTTGCCTCACGAAATAATCTGTGCCTTTATGTTAAGTTCTCTGTTCATTGAGGTCCAGTGGTCCCATAACATCCCATAAACACAGTCATTCATAAAAATCACTCCTTATATTCAATTTCACTTACTAGCCTAAGATAAATAGTTCGTTTGAAAGTCATCTCAGTCCTTTTCGTTCATCTATTCACTGAGTGTGACTCAGAGAGAGCCCTCTCCTGTTCTGGTAGGGCTAGCTACTAGAATGAGCGTGGTTTGTGGTTACCCTGAATTTTGCCTTCTTTTAGCCTGAGGCAGATTTAGGTGCTAACAATACATGCTTCTGTTTTATTCATGAATGAATGCTTATCTGTGTATCAATGGTTGACAATTTCCTAATATGTCCATGGTTATATGAATATATAATGTTGTAAATTCTATTGTAGAGCTTAGAACTTACAACTTATGTCATATGTTAAGTGATACATAAATGTTTGGAATGTGCTATCCAATATTGTGTTTATGGTTTTTTAGAATATGTTATCATTGATGTCAAGCATTGATACTGATGTAAAATGTGTTGTTGGAATTTGAAGAATGACATACAAGTATTGACAAAGGTGTTGATATTAGATGATGTGAAAAGATTTCTCTTTGAGTAGCCACGATAATTGGTGTCACAGGAAGATTGATGATCATATCAAAGAAATTGATAAATATGGTAAAGGTGCATAGAATTTGGATCAAATTCCAATTTAGAAGATCACTTTAAGTGCTTTTGGAAAGTACTTAGATGGATAGATATAGGAAATAACTTTCCAATGGTATGTAGAAGTCTGCAAATGACCTCCTAGATCAAAAGTTATTGTTAGTCAAAGATCAATGACCCAAAGTTAAAGGTTGAACAATTTGAAAGTTGGTGTAGGGTCAAAATGGTGCAAGTTTGGTGTTTTTCCAAACTCGTTGGTGTATTTGGTGGAGGTCAAAATTTAGGACTTCAACCTGGTCGGAGGTTGAGCCTTCGAGAGTTGATGCATGTATGCAACAAGGAAATCACTTTGACCCTTGACCCCCAACCTTGTGGGACCCAATCAGGCTTCCAAACTTGGAGTGCATAACATAGCAATAGAAGAATATGTGATTAGCTAATGGTGGAGCTGTCATAACACATAATACCAGTGGCTTTTCCCCAGACGGTTCGAGAAGATGCGCAAAAGAGAACTGTTGGGATGACTATGCACCGAGAGGATGTCAAAAATAAGAACAAAAATTAACATAAGCATTGCAAGATGGAGTCCCCATGGGACAACTCATCACAAAGGTCCATCCCTAGAAGAAATAGGAGTAGGCGATGTTTGGAAGAATTGGGATGACACACAACTGGGAAACACAACCGAAGCGAGGTTATATGCAACATTTATATATATAAATCACTTGGGCCCAAAGTGGATCTAAAATATTGTTTAAAGCCCTTTGGGGCTAGAAAAAATCATGATGAGACCAATAGAGGACGTAAGTAAGAATTAAGACTTATGTATGAACAAGTTGGAAACATGTTAAACTTTGGCATTATGCACCGTATTTGGGTGTTTAATCCATGAAACAAGGAACACTAAAAGTAATATAAAAGAGGCATGAATGAGTTGGAAACACATTGGAGGAGGATAGGTAGTTTATAGGAATATTTAGTGTATTGGACAAATTTGGAGTTAGCTAGATTTAGAAAAGTTCTACTAAAGCCTGATAAAGTTTCAAAATAGCAAAACTGAGTAGCTGAACTCAATTTTTCTTACAGAGATAGGTAACCAGTGTTTGAATACTTGAATATCACATTCAGAGAACATGTTTGAAGCAGGACAAAGGAAAAAATAAATATTCATGCAAGCATTCAAGTTCAAGATAACTAAAGTTCAAACGAACCAAAAATGTCAGTCCAAAATCCTTTATAAGCATAATCAAACTACCAAGATGGATGTTGTTGGTGCAACAAGATGCATAATGCTAGTATGGATCAAGGGTGAATCGTAGATCAATTTTCGTATCTAATTTTTTTTTGAGAAGGCAGAGAAATAATTGGTGAATGGTGTTTTGGTGTATTCTTATGCTGAAAATTAGTAATTGCTAAGGATTGATGTCGTTGATGTGTATATTTGTTTGATCAATGATCAATGATTGTTGAAGGTGATTTTATGGTGTTTTTGGTGAGTGGTTTAGGTAAGAAATTTATTTGTTTACGGAAAGAATGGCCTTCATGATTTGAGTTTGAAAATGGATGAAAGATGAATAAGGGAGGTCAAGCAAGTGGTAGCTTGCAGATCAGGGGTAGTAGTCCCTTTCAGTGAAAACTAATAAATGAGTAGGGGCAAGAGTCCCCTTTAGTGAAAAATAATAAATGAGTAGGGGTAGTATTCCATTTTAGTGGTCGTTGATAAATGAGCAAGGATAAAAGTTTGTTTTAGTAGCATATGATAAACCTACAAGTGGAAGCTTGTGGAGAAATGGTGTAATTGCAAGTTGTAGTATTAAAAAGAAGATTGATGTACTATATATGTTTCACATGTGTATGACAATGATTATGATGTTACATTTTACATGATTCGGTTATGATGTTGATTACATGAGTGGTTGCTAACGTGATTGAAAAAGTGTAAATTGTTAAGAGTAGTGCCTTGGTTTTCATTGTCTCTAACAATTGGTATCAGATCACCACGTTCCTTCAAGATTAGTTTAACAATTGGAGGGAAGAATAGGGAACATGGAGAATCAATATTGGATTATCTCAGATGGAGTTCCATTTTTGAATGGGTCAAATTATACAACTTGGAAGGTATGAATGAGATTATACTTGCAAGCTCTCAATTTGGATGTATGGCTATGTGTGGAGAATGGATTGAAAAATAATGAGTTTAAACAAACAAGCCAAGGAGGCAATCATGAAAGTATTGCCTAGGTTAGATATTGAGAAAGTAATATGTTTTGAGACTACAAAGGAGATATGGGGTAAATTGCATACCATTTATTAGAAAGACACTCTAGCTACTAATGAGTTCAAGAGGTTTTCCCTGAAGAATGGAGTAGGTGATCAACACTCAAAGGTTCCACAATAGATACGATCTACAAGTAATTTTTTGTTATTGTAGAAAAACAGGTTATTTATCTTCAAGATGCTCAATTGAAAGTTTTGATGAAAGTAAGAGTTACTCATCTATTATTAGCAAGGAAGGAACTACTTTGATAGCAATAACAATTATAGACATTGTTCAAGAAGTCAATGGGTGCACCTCTGGTAAGGAAGAAGATAGGACATCTCATGTGTCACTAGAAGAATCCCTAGAGTTAGCAAGGGAACAAAAGTTTGTATATTTTGCAAGTGAAATAGACTTTGCATATGAATCTAGCTCCTCTATTGAGTTGGAAGACCTTGAAGAAGATATTTATTTAATAAAGAAGCTCATATTAGTTCTTGAGGAGATCATGAATCTTAGAGCTGTAAATTTGGAGTTGGAAGTAGAGAATAGAATATTAAAGGAGTAGTTGACCAAGTTTCATAATTATCGTGTTTTGGAAGAAATTTGAACCAACCATTGTCCCCCTCAGGTTGATACAATATTGGATGGTGAAAGTGACTCAACAACAACATTAAAGGGACCCATATGTCTTATTAAAGAAAGAAGAAACAACGTGACATTCACAGAAAAGCTAGCACAACAAACAAAAGGACAATCAAGTCACCAGAAATAATGAAGAAAAAGGTAAGAAGCCCCTCATATGGTTTTATTGTGGTAACACAAGGTACTTTTCCTCTGAGTGTTTAGAGAAGAAAAAAAAGTTTCAGCAACATAAGAAAAACACACTATTTTACAACCAACCATGAGTTGCTTATAACAATTCAAACAACCATGTCCAAAGAGCCATTTCCCCTCAAAGGAAACATTATCAAAGGTTCAAAAGCACCTGGAGAGTGAGTATCAATCTAAGAAATTGAATGAACAGAAGATGTGATAAGCATGATAACTCCTATTCCCCTTTTCTTAATCACGTTGAATGCCACATGTGTGGAAATTATGGGCAGAAAGAAAATATATGCAAACTAGAAAGAATTCACTTCCCTTCTAGAAGAAATCAAACAAAGGTATGGATTATGTTGAAGACCAACATAGATATAGTTATATTGGTAATGAAAAGGCCATAATAAAAGAAGAAATAATGAGATAAAAGTATAATTTCTATTTAAAGGAAATTGATTTGCCTAAGTTTTATAAAAAAAATCAATAGTTCAGAGTTTGAAATTCCTGTGGATGATATCTCTTATATAATATGCAACATAAAAATACTTCAATTAGATAAAAGAAGCAACAACATTTCAGTTAATTCTCGAATGAAGTCATTGCTGAAATCAAGCATAGACATTGAGAAATAAGATCAACATGTAATTTGCAGGTTTGATCTAACTGGTTCTAACAAGAGGAATGGTCAATGGTTTGTATGCTCATACTGTGGTAGGAATTCACTCTATCAGACAAGAGTACCAAATCAACATAGTTTATCAGCTAATGGTGTCTCCTAGTCAAAACTCAACATATCTAGGTGTGGAAGAAAATGGGAGATAATCTACTCAAGGGGTAGATTCCTTGTTCCTCTTCATTGAAAAGAAGATGATGGGTTCAAGAGAAGCCAGAAAGGATATATGTAAGGAGCAAAAAGGAACATGCCTAATATTACATCTAAAGGTTAAGGGAAGTATGCCCCTTTTGTTTTTCTTTAATTTATAAAGATGAATACGACTTGTGTTGCTAAGCATTGTGGTTGATTACAAATGACTCAAATAATATGTTTTTTGGTTGATTTAATGTTATTGTCAAATTAGATTTTTAGTCTAAGTATAGATGGTGATGATAGAATAGGCATGATAATATATTTATTGTCAAAGTTTCCTTGTCTTCTGTAAGTATGTTTTTATATTCCTAGTGCTAAAGAGGGAGAATAACCATAGGGGGAGTATCCTCAAGTTAACAATTTGTATCAATTGGTTGCTGCTTAAGAATAAGCATGGAAGACATAGGTTGTTGGTGTTGTTGCTTCCAATTAATGTTATTTGAGTGATCAAAGTTCAAGTTGTAGATAGGATTAATGGTGTGACTGTTGTGATGCTTCCATACTATTATATTGGCAATTGGTATCAGACATCAAATTTGTGGACAAAATGAATATTGGTGAAAAGGTCATGATCAAATGGTGAGAAAATTCACTTATCAAGTGCTCAACAACTAGTATCAGTAGCATTAATTAAACGATTGGTACCATTGATCTCAAAGGTATTTAAAATTGATTTTAATTGTCATTAAATTTTTCTTGTTACTAGGAGATTGTTAGTCTAAGCATTATTGAAAGAGTCCTGATTTATACACTGCTAATGTTCATATTGAGTCAAATTTAATATGGTGAGTCTACTACCATTAGAAGTCTATCAAGCTAAGTTGTTGGTCTAAGCATGCATTGGCGAGGTCCCCCCTATGTTTGGCACATAAAAAGTTCTAAGTCATGTACTTTGTTGTTTATCAGTTGAGAAGTTGATGGTGTCAATCATGCATAGGATAGATCGTTGTTGTTGCTAGAGGTTAGGTGTATGTGTCCAAGAAGAGGCACTATTATGAATGTAAGCGTAGCTAAGACTTAGACTAGTAGGCATGATTTTTCTTATGGCTCAGTTGTACGTGAATGAGTTGCTTAAGCAAGGAACCCCTCTTGAATACTTGAAGCAAAGATTGAGATTGATTACTCACCCTCCTTTCAACTCAATCTTCTCCATAGGATAAGAATGCAACTGCTTAGATCAGATCATAGGTACCCAAAGTTTTCAACAAATGAAGTAGTAGTTGACAGGTCCACATGATTAGCAAGAATGGGGGAGTTTGGTTGTAGGGTGAGCATGTTATTTTCTTTGCCATTAATGTCAAAGGGGGAGATGTAAAACAAGACTGACAAAGAAGTACATAAAGGGGAGAAGTAAGAGAACGCCATTTTGTTTTATGCACGTGTTTATGGTGTTACCATCAATGAAAAAGGGGGAGATTGTTAGAATATGTTGTCATTGATGTCAAGCACTGATGGCAAAGGTGTCATTGATGTCAAAGGTGTTGTTGGAATCAGAAGAATGAGAAAGAAGTATTGATAAAGTTGTTTTCATTATATGATGTCAAAGGAGTTCTCTTTGAGTAGCTACGATCATTGGTGTCACGTGTAGATTGATGAGCATTCAAAAGTATTGATAAATATGGTAAAGGTGAAAATATATTGGAGCCAATTATAGTTCAAAATATCACTTCAAGTGCTTTTGGAAAGTACTTAGATGGATAGATTCAGAAATATATTTCCAACATTATATAGAAGTCTGCAAATGGCCTTATGGATCAAAAGTTATTGCCATCCAAAAATCAACACCCCAAAGTCAAAGGTTGCACAACTAAAGTTGGTGTAGGGTCAAAATGGTGCAAGTTTTGTGTTTTTACAAACTTATCAGTGTATTTGGTAGAGGTCATAACTTAAGACTTCATCCTATTTGGAGGTCCTGCCTTCGGGAGTTAATTCAGGTACACAATAGGGATATCGCTTCGACCCCCATCCCCCGACCTTGTGGAAACTATTAAGGATTATATAATTGGAGCACATAACATAGCAGTAGAAGCATATGTGATTGGACGATGGTGCAACCCCCATAACACGTAATCTAATGAATTTTTCCCATACGGTTCAAGAAGATGTGAAAAGGAGAACTACTAGGATGACCATGCACCAAGAGGATGTTAGCCGAAAGAACACACATGATTAGTGGAAGCACTACAATGTGGAGGCCCCATGGGACAACTCATCCCGTAGGTCCATCTCCAGAAGAAACAAGAGCAGGAAAAGTTGGAAGAGTTGGGATGACGTGCAGTTGGACAACATAGTGGAAGCGAGGTTATATGTGGCATTTTTATAAATAAAGAATTCGGTCCCAAAGATGATATACAATATTGATTAAAGCCATTTGGGGCTATAACAAATCATCATGGGCCTAATAGAGGACATAAATAAAAATTAAGGTTTGTGTATGAACAAGTCGGAAACATGTTAAACTTTGGTGTTATACACCATAATTGGTTGTTTAATCCACCAAACCAACATTAGTAAAAGTAATATAAAAGAGGCATGAACGTGTTGACATTGTATTGGAGGAGGACAAGAATTTTAGAGGCAAATTTAGTGCATTTGACAAATTTGGAGTTAGTCAGATTTAGAAAAGCTCTACTAAAGCCTGATAAAATTTCAGAATAGAAAAATTGAGTAGTTAAACTTAGATTTTCTTACTAATATAGGTATGTAGTGCTTGAAGATCACATTTAGAAGCCATGTTTTAAATATGACAAAGGAAAACATAAATATTCATCTAGGCATTCAAGTGCAAAATAACTAAAGTTCAAAAGAACCAAAAATATCAGTCCAAAACGTTTATGAGTAGAATTGAACAACCAAGATGGAGGTTGTTGGTGCAATGAGATGCATAATGTTAGTATGCATCAGGGGTGAATCAAATATCAATTTTGGTATCTAAAAAGTGTTTGAGAAGGCAGAGAAATAATTGGTGAATGGTGTATTCAACACAGTTTCTTTTATGGTGAAAATTAGTAATTTTTAAGGATTGATGCTACTAGTTTGGTTAGTGATCAAGATTGTTGAAGATTATTTTATGGTGTTTGTGGTGAGTGGTTTAGGTGAGAAATTTATTTATTTATGGAAGGAAGTGGCCTTCATGATTTGAGTTTGAAAATGGGTGACAGATGAATTAGGGAGTTCAAGCAAATGGTAGCTTGCAGATCAGGGGTAGTAATCACTTTAAGTGAAAATTGATAGATGAGTAGGGGTAGCATTCCATTGCAGTGAAAATTGATAAATAAGAAAGGGTATTATTCCCTTTCAATGGTAGATGATAAACAAGCAAGGATATAAATTCCTTTTAGTAGCAACTGATAAACCTTCAAGTGGAAGATTGTGAGACAATGATTGAATATGAGGTTGTAGTAATAAAAATAATATTGATGTATTATATATGTTTCACATGTGTATGACAATTATTATGATGTTATGTTTTACATGATTGAGTTATGATGTTGATTACATGAGTGGTTTCTAAAGTGATTGAAAAAGTGTAAATTGTTAAGAGTTGTATGATTTTTTCACACTAATGATTCAACCCCCCTCTTAGTAGTGTCTTGGTGTCCATTGTGTCTAACATAGTTGATATGTTAATGTATAATGTTGTATTTCAGTTAGCTATTATGCCTAAGGGATGGAATGTGATATGCACTCAACAAAATTATTTTGTTTTACTAGAGGATCTATAATTACTCACACAATATTATCAACCTTGAATACTTAGATTATGGAGTTTATTGTCCCAGTCATGAATTTTTGATAACTTGCATATTTCTGAATGAACAACTAGGTTGTGCTGATAATTGCGTAGAACATAAATAATGTGGTAAACTATAGGTTTATGTACATTCATGTTGCTATGGATGAAAACCATAGTGTTGAATGTTTAGAGATAATACATTGTTTAATGATAGGACCATAATCCTCCTTGAGCAGACATGCAACCTTGCATCTTTCATGGTTAATTAATTGGTTGATTGAATGTTTTTGAACTTGTATACCAATTGGAAAAGGGTTAGTAGAGTTGGATTTTCTATAGGGCCTTTTCGTGAAACTTAAATTTTTTATGGATTAGATTTTGAGACTATATCCTCTCTCTTAAATTTTGAAGAAAGGGTAACTCATACCCTTGTTTTTTATCGACTATGGTGAGGCACTATGAGGGCCATGGTTCTGACATTTGGAGAAAGTATCTTTGTAACTAGAAAGTAGGATATCCCCTCTCATCATTTCCAATCATTTATATCCAAAGTCTAAGCTTGGGCCTCAAACCATAAAAACCCATAGTTAGGCTCTCAACTTTGGTTGATCTAGGAGGATATTGGTGGCCACCCAACTATTCCATTGGACCCCTGTTGAGAAATCAATGCTTATAGGAATTAGGGTTTTATTTCTATTTCTTGATAATTACTTGTGATTTATGTTGCATCCTTTTACTTCTTTATTAGTTTATCTTTCATTAAGAAATTATCAAATTAAATGTATATGAATATCACAAGAACAAGAGACACAAGATGTAGGCATTCAGCTATGGAAAACCCCTCCAAGGGGAAAACCCAGTCCAACTATTCCATTATTAGATTCAAATCAAGATGAGACAATCCAAGAACCTTTAGATCTATACAAATACCTCCTCCAACCACCAAGTAATTCCTTCCTTCCAATAGAGGATCCCTATCAAATTCTCCAAGTGACAACTTCCTAGTAGAAACTACAATCTAAAATTTCGATTCCTAGCTACAAATTTTTGGCCCCCAATAAAATAATTTTAGACCTGTAGTATATTTATAATTTTAGCCCCGACTACAACCCATCAACTTTTCACTTGTGAGAGATAGATTTCCCAAGAACTAAATTTAGGTATTCCATCTTCTTCTATCATTCTCCAACAATTTCGCTCTCTTTTTCTACTTCTTCTTATTTTATATCAAACTTGTTGAGTGAGTGTACCAAATAGGTCAATCTACCTTTCTATATATAGCCTTTTTGCTAGGTCGAATAACCCTAATTTAGGTCAACTTCATGAGGACAAGGCCAACTTGATGTGGAGGTGACAAATGACCTTTTTGACTAAAAAATAATTCTTTTTACATGATACAAAAGCCCAAGAAGGGTCTAATAAAAAACGATGATGACTCTATAGACTCAAGACAAACCTAGAAGCCTTCAATGGAGGCTTTGACCTAGAAATCATTGACCTAAGCATGAAACCCATCTTTTAATAAGTAATTTTCTTTAATAATAGAATTTCTTTTGAAAAATACAATTATGAAGACCGACACTAGTTACATTCTTCAACACTCCTTAACTAGGGATGTTTTCACAATTACATACATATATTGGTACATGGAAGGTCTCAAAATGATATGAACTATGAAGAGTTCTAGCACACACAGTGCTACAAATTAGACACTTGACCAGGGTACTCTAATCAGGTGGGACTAAGGTGTACTCAATATTTAGCTTGTCTAGGTACCATCAGTCTTTTAATACTAACACCAACCTAGGGATCTATGTGTGTATCCAAGGTCAGAGCTCCATGACCAACACCAACACCCCTTACTTCAGGATCTAGACATCAACACATAGGCCGACTAGATGTCCTCCCAAGCATCATTTTGCCACAATATGCTTCATATCTCCATATCAACTAAATCTGTAACATCAACCAATCCAAGCATGCTACTGAAATATTCAAACTTCTTATTTGGAAGAGATTTCTTCAACACGTTGGCCTACCTGTTCATCCATCAAATTATACTGTAGCTTTACGACCCCATCTTGTACCAAACTCCTAATGTAATGGTACTTGTTGTTGATATGCTTCATCCTGGCATGAAATATGGGGTCTTTAGACATCTTGATGTTGCCTTGATTATCACAATTTATCACTATAGGATCTAGAGGCTTTCCAAACAAAATTTTCAAGAGTTTCCTTAACCAAACAACTTCTTTTCCTACTTCACATGAAATGACATATTCAACGTCAACACTACTTAACGCAACATGATCTTGTTTTCTACTCATGCTTTATCCCATCAATCTCATTACCATCCTAATCAAAATCGGTAAAATCTGTTAACCAAACTTCCTTTCCCTCATGCTTCAGGCATTGATGAATTGTACCACGTAGGTATCTCAATATATGTTTGGCAACTATCCAATGGTCATGACAAGGCTCCAACTAAAATTGACTAAGAACATTTATAACAAAGCATATCAAGTCTCGTATTCACCAAGTACATCAAAGAGCCCACCAACTTATGAGAGCTTGTAGGATCAATGAGACTAGAGTCGGATATTCTCAACTTCTTGAGATTTGTGACCATGGGAGTAGTCATAATATTGGAATCCATCGTACCAAACTTTTGTAACATCTTGATTATGTACTTACCTTGACCAAGATATATTTCATTAGGTTTCTACCAAATTTCCAAGCCCAAGAAGTAGTGCATGAGTCCCAAATATTTCATTTCAAATTCTATTGCCGACTTTTTCTTGCATTATAGGATTTTTCTCTCCACACCTGTAATAAACAAATCATCCAAATATAGTAGTATAATGACTGGTTCATTCTTCACTATCTTGATGTAGAGGTTTGCATCGACAAAAAAATTGATGAACTCAATCCTTAATAGATATGCATCCATTCTTGCATACCAAGCCCTAAGAACTTGCTTCAAGCCAAGAAACCTTGCTTCCAGTTTCTTATCCATGATTGTCCTAGCATGCCGTAAACAAAACTGGTTTCATTTCGTTGATGTATCCCTCGGTATAGCTTTCCCATAACGTAGACATAATATAATCACAAAATATCAACTCATAACCACATGATACCAACCTCATAGGTTTTTCAAGGCTACTCTTCCTAATTGATTCCTCGTAAGACCAAGAACCTTGTCATGCCATTCACCCGCATCAGCAATCATTCCTCCATAGGAATGATCTCTAACAAACCTGTCAGACAATGTCATAGATACATAGATGCACATATACATATACATAGACATTAGCATAAAACAATCATTATCCATGATGACCTTGCCAAACATGGCATTCATACATACACATATGTATACATATATAAACATCAACATAATCATGATCATAACATAATTACTAGATAGCATAAGTTCAAGGTTAAGAGAACTCCGTTTATGCATGCACATCATGTTCAACATTGAGAACAACCATTCCCAACATAGCTAAGAAATCTTACATATCAAGTCCTTTTACTTTACCCTTTTTGGTTACCTTTCTCATGTTTGTATTGCCACTGTCCATTTACCACAATGGACCCAACTAATCCAATCGATTTTCATATTCTTAACTTTAATTTCCCTTACACATGCACCATGCTTCGTCTAGGTCTCACATTACTTGTTGGTTTGTATTCAGCTTCTCTCGAGGTCCATTAACTTTCCTCTTTTCCCAACCAATTCCTAAGAATATCAAAGCAATAAAGGCAAGACCAAGAAACAAATAAGAAGATAGCCATGGAAAACCAACACCAATACGACACCACAAACAAAGTGGCATGGCCATGCAAGGGATGCAAACAAATCCACAATCAAGCACAACAAATCACCAAAATACCAAAAGCACAAGACTGTACACATATTCCATGACTCAAACTCCATCGTTCCTAGTTTTTCCAAGGGAAAGCTCAACCTAAACCTACTTCAAGATTTCATGGTAGCCTCTTTTCCATGCAATCCCTTGCATCATACTTCCATCAACACATAACTGCTAGTGTATAAATAAATATAAAAATATACCAATTAGCTTACCTTGCCATGTTAAGAATGTTTCCTTGTAGCTGAACACATTTGTTCCATGTCTCAAGGGACTCTGATTCCCTTGACAGATCCTCCTGTAACTAGAGACTAGCTAATATACTTGTCTGATACATGTTCATGAATATAGCACATATCCACATAATGTCAGACGAAATCAAGGTTAAGAAGAGTTTTGGTATGCAAATCACTCATATGTTTGGAAATAGGGTTTCTAAACATAGCCAAAGAAATTCTTGCCCAATTCTTTTCTTTTACCTTTTTACTTTGTTTCAATTGAGTCTTACTATGCATTGTCACATCACCCAACTGTTAGTTCGATAAACACATCAATTATTACCTTGTTACGTTAATACCAAGCATGTTTCCTACAATTGTTTGCACATGTCAAACACATGTTCCAATAACAAGACAATCATATCTATCAATCGAAATCAACCTTTACCAAGACTAACAATCATGTCATAATCCATAGTCAACTCATAGTCATTAGACACAATGCTTAAAGTGTCACCTATTACACTCAGTTACATATCAACTGTCTCAGCACATGTGTTAGTACAATCATCTTAAAACAAGATCATTTGAACACATAATCACATTATGCAATTCATCAAACATCCAACAAACTTGAAAACATACCATGTTAAATAAATCAACTAGATAACATAATCAAACAATCAAGCACCAAATATATGACATAAGAAAACTCATACCTTAATGTATCTCAGGGGAGGCTATCTAGTATGCACAATCAAGTAGCTGACATATCGACAAAACATCTTCCTAATAAGAAGCTTGAGTATTTAAGAAAAAAGCTTGGTTTGGTTGATGTATCCTCCCTAGTTGAGAGGGAGAGATAGGCACATAATTATTGTCTTCACTTGGGAAGACAAAATGGAGGATTGGGTAAGCATCTGGAATCTGATACTCTCTAAGGATGTGGTAGGGAATCCAAGATGAGATTAGTCGTCGATAGATATTCTTTGAGGATTGGCTATCCAAGATAAGAATAGCCCAAAGAAGGTCATACTCTATGAACACTAGGGTGGAGCATGTACCTTGAGAGACAATGATGATGGTGTCTATAAATCATTGGTCTCGCCAGCATTGTGATATGATCTTAAGGAGAGATAGAGCTATTAGTCAAGGCATTGCTATGTGACAATGTTGGTTGGTATGATGCTAAAACATATGGGTTACCAATTTTACTCTTCTTTTGAGATCTATTCAAATTGATAATGTTTGCAAATGATGATGTGTGACTCCCCACATAGTTAAGAGGGAGTGTTGAAAACTGTGTAACTAGGTTTGTTCTTCATAAATATGAAATGTACTTTTGATTCTTGTAAATTGTAAAATGAAAGAAAAAATATTATTATTGATTTTGGAGCATGGGTTTCATGCTCAAGGTATTTTATTTTATAGTTCAAGCACCCATTGAGTGCTTCTAGGGTTTGTCTTAGGTCAACAAGTCAAAAGAGTCATTGTCATAAGTTGAAGACCCCTACAAGCACATTGTCACTTGTAAAGGAGATTAATTTTTTTTATTTAAAGAGTCAAAATACCCTCCAATACTAAGTTGACCTCAGAGTTGGCAAGTTGACCTAAAAGGAAGAGCCACGTCCACCTTGAACATGTTATATATAGGAGGAAACTATACCTTATTGAGATACATTCATTCATCACTCATTCGATTGAATAAAGAGGAAGGAGAAGGAAGTAAAAAAGGAAGAGGACAAAGGAGACTTTTGTTTGGGCTATTTCTCTCTCACACGTGCTAAGGAACATATCTAGGGTTTCTATCTACAAGTTCGATCTTGGAGAAAAGAAGGTCAAGCGAAGGTCACCAAGGGTCATCATCAAGCTCTAGAAGTAAGGGAAAGGAAAGATAAGGTCAAAGGAAGGCTAAAAAGGAAAATAAAAGCTCACACATGTAGCAACACAACTGCTGGGGGGGCCGAAATTTCAAATCTGCAGTGGAGGTCGAAATTCTGCATTTGAAAGTAAAAGAAGTGCTACTGGAAGAGATTTGATTGGGTTTGACTAGATCAAGGTTAGCACATCATCTGGAGAGGTTGGTCTTGGTCTTGGAGGGTATTAGGCTTAGTATTAAGGTCTCGGAATTCTTCAATTGAAGAATCTATAAGGAAGAGAAGAGATTTACGGGTTTTCCTCTCAAATGGAGGGGTTTTGGCCCTGGCTTGTAGTCTATATTTCGTGTTCTTGTTCTTATTATTTTTGGTAGTTGTTTGATGATACACACACATAATAACAAATAAAAAAGCTAATAAGTAAAAATAAATCACAAGCAATTATCGAGTAAAGATAAATCATTGTAATCATTGCCCTATAGATTTCTCAATGTGTCTCTTAGCCCTGGGTCAATAGTGGGGAGGCCACTTCATTAGTCTCAGCAAAAGAAGATGAGTACATGGAAAAATATATGTCAACATAAGGATGGAACTCTCATCTCGAGTGCTAATGTCTCTCCTACAAATAACTTTCACTCAGAAAGACATTCTCCTTTGATAAGATAAATAAATGAATTCTCACAAAAGTGGCATAAAATGAACACTCTCACATAAGTGGCAATAGGTCCTCCTGAATCCATTGGTCAAATTAAAATCATACTCATCATCATCATCATCATAATAATATCACAATTTTGAGATCAATGGTTGTAAACATGACTACTTTTTGATGAAGTGTTAGCATGACCCTCTTTCAACACTACACCACCTCAGTTTTTGTGCAAAGGATTAATTGATGAATTCCCTACAAAGATTCAAATATTTCTACCCTGTTGTAGCATACAAAGACCACTAGAACCTACAACATACATCCATCCCTTTTCCAAGATAAAAATCACTAAATGTCCAAAATGCATCATTATACCTACCAATTTAAATATGGCTTGAAAATCGGTTGCTCAAATGCCAAAAAAACTTCACCATCGCGATCCTTTCGAAATTCTAAGCAATTTATGTATAAAGTTGACAACATTCTGACACTTTCAAATCTAGGCCTCCAAGGAATCTTTTAGATTCCTTATAACATTAGGGAATATTCTTTGCGTAAAGTTTTTTCCTATTCATGTTTCCGTTGTGGCACTCCACTTTCAACTCTCTGCCTTATTATTATCATTATTATCAATATTGAATGTAGAATGGTTAGTTTTAAACACTGGGCTGTAGATGGACTTAATAAAGCTCTGTCGGTTAGGAGATTGGTCTCTAGTACTATGCATGGGTGTTTGGTTACCACGGGGCGTAGGATCAAACCCCATGCACTACATATTTTGGGCACATATTGAAACAACTGCAATTTTAAAATGATACATTGGTTAAATTAATAGGCCTTCATTTTGGGGTTTCCGTTTGACAGGCTGATGAGCCAATTGACATGGGTTCAACACCCACTATCCCTATTGTGACATGTCGCCACTGTTGGGTGTAGGAAAATACAGGGTAAGTTCCTCAGACAGAACACCAAAAGGACACCGCTCACAAACAGATCATAGATCAATACACCAGTATTTTGACATGGTTAAAACCCTCAGAGAGGGAAACAGTCCAACGGGGGCCTGCGCCACGTGGCTACTAATGCAATTTTATTAATCAAAGAAGAAGTTACATAACTCTCTCTCACGGTGAACCTGCAAATACCCTCCATGTGCTTTAAAAGAAATCAATGGACCAATCGGGTGTCAACCATGGATCAAGTGTAGCTAAATACCGAGGAGAGAATGAAACCTGTCGGATCACTACATAGTCGTGACCGTCGGATTGTAAGTTACAAATGTACATAGTAAAGAAACACACTTTATCTAACTCTATACTAGACCAAGTTATACTTAACTATTCCTACGTGTCGGAATATCCTAACATCCCCCCTTAAGAACAACTTGGGATAGGATTGAAGGATTTACAAATATGACCCAACAGGAGAAGGAAGGAGGCACTAGAGCCTATCCCCCATTAGTGACAACTTCCTGAACTCCAACCATAAATCGAAGTTTAGTGAACTTCGCCTCTGTGAGAGCCTTTATGAAGATGTCTGCAACTTGATCATCTGTTGAACAATATTGCACTTCAAGAACATGGTCATGAATGAGCTTTCTAATGAAGTGCATGTGTAGTTCAATGTGTTTCCTGCGTTGATGCTAAACTGGATCTTTGCAAAGCTGAATGGCACTTTGATTATCACACCAAAGTGTAGTCAGATGCTGCTGCTAAAAACCAAACTCTGATAGGATCTGACGAAGCCACAAGGCTTCCTTACTAGCCTCTACGGCACCACGATACTCTGCTTTTGCTGAAGAAAGAGAAATGGCAACTTGTTTCTTGCAAGCCCATGTAATGGGTCCTGAACCAAGAGTGAACACATAACCAGCAGTAGACTTACGATCATCAGGGTCACCAGCCCAATCAGAATCAGTGAAACCAACCAATAGAGAAGATGATTCGACACTGTAATGAATGCCAAACTGAACTGTACCTCGAACATAACGAAGTATTCTTTTAGCTACTTTCCAATGACTTTCACGCGAGGTTTTCATAAACTGAGCAACAAGACCAACAACAAAGGAAAGGTCAAGATGAGTATGGGTTAGATACAAAAGTTTTCCTACAAGTTGACGGTATAAGGTAGCATCAACTTTAGGGGAAGTACAAGAGACTGAAAGTTTGACTCCAGACTGAAAGGGAGAAGGGGATGGTTTACAATCTTCCATGTGAAAAAAGCGCAGAAGATCACAGGCATACTTGGATTGGGAGAGGAAAATACCTTCCTTGGACTGCAAGACTTGAAGACCGAGAAAATAATGTAAATGTCCTAAGTCTGTCATTTCAAACTTCTTTTTAAGTCTGGACATCACATGGTTAATAAGGTTGGGATCACTACCATTGAGGATAAGATCATCAACATAAAGAACAAGAATGATAAGAGACTTGCCCTCTTTCTTGGTGTAGACAGTATGGTCAGAATGACACCTAGAAAAGCCATATTCTAAAAGAA
>APFE030684487.1:67348-87062 GCA_000404065.3 Pinus taeda | reverse complement strand
TATAGATATATAACAATAACACAAAATCGTTTGCCAGATTCCATTAGGGTGTCACCACCAAAATTAACCATGCAACAATTTGATTGGTTCCTTCTACTGTTAAAGATGATTTTGTCGCATGGTTTTTTGTTGCCAAATTTAGTGGAACACCACCAATTTTGGCGGTGTCACAAACTTTAGTGTTGCCGCTATTTTTATTTCTCAATCCACTAGATTTAGTTGAAGTATGCCAAAATTGGCTTGGAGTTTGGCTGAACTACTAAAATTAGTGAGCCTCCAAATTTATCTGGTGACAAAAACCTTGCTTTTTTTGTCAATTTTGATCATGAAAATTTACTAGCCATCACTCCCTCATACAAAATCAGATTGAGGTGTTATCTGCATTGTTGGAATCAGGACAACGGGGTCTTCAACTTGGTCCTAGTTTTGATGCAATATGAAGACTTTAATTTTTTAGATTCTCCAGAGCCACCTGGATAAACTACAAAGTGTTAATGCAACTAGAAAGGGCTACTATGACTATAAAGTGTGATTGTGACTACAAACTTCAACTATGACTACAAAGTGTGATTGTGACTAGAAAGTGCGACTGCAATTATAAAGTGTGACTGTGACTACAAAGGGCCATTATGAATACAAAGTGTGATTGTGACTGCAAAGGGTGACTGTGACTACAAAGCACAACCGCGACAACAAAGTGTGGCTACGATTTGCGATAATCACAATCTTCCTTCATCTCATCACAAATCAACTTTGGAGGTGGTTTTGATTCCCTGTTAAGATTTAGCTAAGAGAATATGATATTGTAAATATCTTTTGTCAGGTTTGTGAAAATAATAAGTGTAAACCCATGTAAAAGGAAATATGATGAATAAAAAAAGTCATAAGGAATATGAAAGGTCATGGGGAAGGTGAAAGTCACCTCCCCATTTGTATAAAT
Organism: Pinus taeda; assembly: GCA_000404065.3. Classification (NCBI taxonomy): domain Eukaryota; kingdom Viridiplantae; phylum Streptophyta; class Pinopsida; order Pinales; family Pinaceae; genus Pinus; species Pinus taeda. Next base: position 86,122 of record APFE030684487.1, on the reverse strand, counting down.
GTACCCTATTGCCTCATTTAGAAGGGAATTTTAGCTAGGCTAGGAATTATATAGATTTTTTGTGCTTAAGGAGTTATAAGCACTCTGTTCTTGGGAGCTTTTAGGCTAAGTGGTGGTGAGGCTAGGGTCTTTTTTGGAAGGTGATATGAGCAACCCTCATTTCACTATTGGATTTTGATGATATTGGGGAGTATGTACTTGAGTTTGCAACATGAATAATGAGAAGTTTTTTATTCCTTATTTCCCATGCATTTTCATGATATTGGTGATGGCTATCTAGTATCTTTATAGTGGATGTATGCGTGCTCTCATATTGGTTATAAGTTAATGAAATAATTCATGGCTTATGGCCTATATGTTTTCTTTATATCATTTCTCTATTATTCCATGCATATACTAGCAACTAACTATGAATTAGTTTGCAGTTGACTTATAGTAATTGCTTGCTTGTATGTTAAATATGGTCTTTGCTAACTAGTTCCTCTTGAGGCAGATTGTTCTTATCATTCTACTATCATATTCTTATCTTATTTTATGCAAGTAATCAATCATGGGTGATTTCATCCCCATTATCTAGTATTTCACTCATTCTCTCACACTAACTTCTCTTCATTTGAAAGCCAAAAGTAAAATAATCATGGTGGTAGCGGGCCCACATATTGCATGGGGCTCCTATTCCAAACGACATGAGGTCAAAATTGGGACTTCGCACTAGGGAGACCCCCTAACTGTTGGTGGTGCATTTTTCCTCGTCAATAAATATCATGCTAGATGGAGGGACAAATGACAAGTTGAGCCTATGGAGCCTATATCTAAACATTCTATATTGAAATGGATCCATCCCAAATCTTTATTCCGAGATTTTTTTCTAAAAGACTAAATCTTTCAATTCCCACGGAAGTAGTTCATAACTTATAGTATAATAATTTTGATTGCGAGGGAGAATATCTGTATTAGAACATACCATTAAATTTCTTCAAGATTGTCTTTCCAATGATGTGCATTGTGAAGATGTTGCTTGTAGAATTTTCACCCTTATGCTTGAAGGTTGCATCAAAGAATCGTGCAAAACCATACCAACTACATCTATCCATTCTTTAGAATACTTTGTTAAGTAGCTTCATCATGCTTTTGACAGGTATGATTGTCAAAGTCTGTTTAAGAAGATCAATGAGTTTACAGTGAAAGCAGATGAATTGTTGGGAGATTTTGCTGATATGTTTATCCATATTTATTATCAAATCCCTAATAGAGACATGGATTGGATTTATTTGGATGAAAAAATTTTGTGATTGGTTTACATTTCTTTGCAAAAATTTGAATCTAAAATGAATGTTGATAATCAGTCATCCAATAATTTTGGTAATCTTCCAGTTACAAATCAACTAGATCTTAACCATATTTTTCTTATGCCAACTTTTGTGAGTAAGGAAAATTATAAATCCTAAAGGTAGGAAGTTACCACTTGTGAGGTCCCTCATCCTGCTTCTACTTCATTACCCGAAGAAACTATTTCTTTTGCCACTAATGAATTTTTGTTATCAATAATTTAGCTAATGAAGAGATTTTGTGTGAAAAGGAGCAGAGTTGTCATGTTGTACAAGCCATTATTAATTTCTCGAAAGTAGGGCAACCTAAAAATAAAATTGGTAAACCACAGCTTCTCGTTGAACATCTTCCATAATCCATTCATGAATATACTCATAATATGCTTCTATCTTTACTTACTTGCAATGACCAAGGTTTTGTTTGGGATAATAGTAAATTTTCAACCAACCCCATGGAGCATACTATGGACGTTGATATGTTGGTGCAAAATACAAACCTTGAATCATATTGATTGGAAGTGATGTTTATTTAAGGGATTCTTTTCATCCTCCTTTATCCACAACTCATAAATCATTTCACCTAGGTTCACTCGATGAATATGCTACAATAGCCATTGCTTCAAATGCTCTTTATTTTCATTATTTTGGGCTAGGTAGCGATCATGTGCAAGGTAGTAATGTCTTACATATAGAGGTACAAAAGAGAAAAACACTTCTTATCTTCCTTATGATTTCCAATCCTTAACAACTCAAGATGATGATTCCACCACTTAGGTAATTCACAAAAATTGTCCAATTAATGGCCCTCCACTAATGGTTAATGAAGAATCTCATGTTTTGAGTAATCAATCCAACAAAATCCAAATGCTTAATCAAACTAGTCACTGTAATAACAATGAAATTGTTGATATATGTGACGACGAATGTCCATGTTCATCTGTTGATTTGTTGGATGCTCTAGAAGATTTGAGTGTGCAAAATTTAGATCTAGAGTCTAATTTCATTATAGAATATTTTCTTATGGGAATTAATTTTTCCTCCTCCTTAACCCACTACTTCTTGTTTCTTGACTTGTCTAATGAATTAAATACTATTGAAAACAATTTAAAACTTTTAGACTCGCATTCTGACAACTTGGATCTTGAGCAAACATGAGGCAACAAGGTTTCATCTCTGGAAGAGGAAAACAATGGAAAAAATGCACATCTTTCTGGTGGTTTGCAATCTCCAGCATTGGAAGGAGTTAACTCTTTTGTCCAAGCCATTTATGAAATCCCGCCAATCGATTCATTTCCATTTATGATCTAAGAAGAATATTATGTCTTGAACAATTTATTTGGTGATATTGAAACATTTGATCAAACCAGTGATTCTAACAGTTGCCATCCAATTAGCAATGATCACGTTGATGATGACTTTCTACATATAATTGTTGATCTAATTGAGCGCTCGAAATTAGATCATCCAACATTTGAAGGTTTAGGACTTGTCAGGAAGTTAAGGAACTTCAACCCTCACTGATGGTTATGTCAAGTTCTCACGATCTTGGTAAGATACCTAAACAAGGTCCAGTTAGGGTTTTCTCACAAGATTCTCTTCTCAACATTGTCTCACTAGATTTAAGAACATTTTTGAAAGTCCTTCAACATTTTCAAGTTATTCTTCTTAAATGTCAATATAGAGTCATTGAATCTTGTCTCGTTAATTCTTCTTCAAGCAAGAAACCTTTCATCTATCTTGTACTGAATTTAAGGTTTCAACACATATCTTTGAGAGACATACAAGTTTTTAAGGCTTGTTATTTTGATGATCAAGATAGAGTTTCTCATCGGCTAGAAGATTCCTTTACGTTAAACTCTTTCGTAAATAATAGACCCCTCGTTTCTTGTGTGCTCAATATGAGGAATAATGTGAACGGATTCACACTTTTGCAAGGCTTTTAGGGCTTTCATGTCTATCATTCTATATATGAAGATTAAATTGTGGCCTCACTTGAGAAGTATTTTATGGCAAGCTCTCTTGTGAGTAAAAAATATATTCTTCCTCTTGTGCATATTATGAAGGTAAATATTTTTGTTTTTGCACAAGACATTCTCTTGGGTGATAGTGGGTGTTCAAACTGATTTATGGAGCATAAGTTGTGTGTCAATACATTGACTACTCAAGTGAGTGTGAATGTTCAAAATATGAATATTGAATCTCATTTGATACATGTATATTCAAGAAAATATTTCAATATCCCTTCAAAATTGTCCCATTTTTCCTTTGTATACTAAATTGTTTGTCGAATCTACTATACCAACAATCATTTTTAATCCCCTAGATTCCCATGTCGCTAGCCTAGCCTATAATGAGATACAATATAATGATCCATTATATTTGGAATAAGAAACCAATGATTTATCAACCCATATTTTTGTGGATTTCTATTCTTAGCATGTGAAGAAAAAGATTCTCTGATCAAAACTATCCACAAAATCTCTCAACTCGATTCATCTCCATTTTTAGGAATAAAGAATCATATATGTGAAATGACCAAGTTGATCAAAACATTGGATTTAACAACTGTCATCTAGTTAATCATGATCCCATCGATACATTTGATGATAGCTGTTTGTATACATTTGTTGATTTCACAAAGCCACTAAAATTTGGCAATCCACCATTTGAACGTTCATAGGTTTGTGATGACGGTGAGGCACTTCAGCTCTTGCTGATGGGTTTGTTAGCTGCTCACATTCTTGATAGGGTCCATGAATAAGATTAGATGAGGGTTTGCTCGCTAGATTCTTCTCGTATCACAGTTTCACCAATTGAGTGCTCATCTTTCAAAGCTTTGTATGGTTTTCAACCATATCAATTTATGTATCAAGGCAAAATTGTTAATTGCCTAGAAGAATATTTTTTTGCAAAATATTCTACAAATAAGTGCCATGTTATTTCTCTTGTGCTCAATATGAATCAAAGTGTAGATGAATTCACATTTGTGAGGGCTTTTCAAAGTTTTCATGTGCATCATTATGTCTATAAAGATAGGGTTGCAAATTGGCTAGAGTGATCTTTCTTGGAAATTTCTTTTGGAAATAGGTGGGACCTTCTAACTCTTATGCAAGTTACATAGCTAAACATATTTTTTTGCATATTATTTCATATTGGTGCTAATTGTAGACATCTTCTTGTTTCCATGGCGAGAGCAACTCCGATGGCTACACTGAATGTTTAACTTCATATAGTCATGATCTCGTACCCAATTATATTAAAGTTTAGGTTTACTTTTAGTTGTGTTCTTGTTGGAATAGTTATTCACTCATTTTATTTCATAGTTGGTTTCATGCTTGCATTATGTCAATTTGCATTTAGTTAGCTGCATTGCTTTGCATTATTTGTTGTTTGCATTGGATCAAATTGTTCTTTTATATTGCATTTGGTTTAGTGTTTGTTGCATGGGTCATTTACTTCATACCCAATATCATTTTCTTAAATTACTCTTTTCAACTGCATTTAGTTTAGCATTTCACACTTCACTTTCCTTTTCATTTAGCCTTGTTTCTTTACATTGCTTCATGCTACTCCAAGCCTACGTATATATAAAACCCTAGAAGATCTTCTTCATCCATTTTGACCTAATAATGAAATCCCATCAATGGTTGTGCATGGTTGTGATGGCTTCTCCGTGAGGAAATTGCTTGTAAATCCATGTATTAAAATATGCCCTGAACATACTTTCTATTAGTTTGATCCTTTAACGAGGAAAATATGAACAAGTACTTGTGGGGAACCATATTATGTTCATAATACCTTTATCTATAAGTTGAGATATATCTCTAGTATGGTCTTGAACATCTTTTCTTTTTGTGTTTTAATGTCCATCACTCAGTTGGATATGTGATGTGAAAAACGGCACGAGGGAAAACCTAAATCAGAAAATATTTCAATTTATACAAAACAAGAGAAAACCTCTATTTCCAATAAAATAAGGTGAGATCCTTCATCTTCCCTAGCACAATGAATGCCCTAATAAATGATGCCAATGTGCATGTAAAAAGTAAAAATAAAATAATGGGTAAAGGCATGAGAAAGGCTTCTTGCATAGAGAGGCGATGTAAGCAACTTCACCAAGACTATGGATGCTCGCTGGTAGCGAAGCAATGGTTGTGATTTATTTGGTGATTCCACCATGGCTATGGACACTAACTGACAATGGAGCAACAACATAAAATCACTTCAAGTTTTGAATATATTAAGCCCTCTATCATGTTATCTATGTCATTATCAAAGACTTGCAATGTGAACTCTTGGTTTGGTACCAAAGAACTAACAATACCTTTTTGTGAGACATATGGATGACACATCTATAAATGTTCAAGTAACTCAATTAGCACCCAAAATATTATTTCAATACCTTGATTTTAATTTGAGACCCTATATTTTAAAGGGACGAAGGCAAAGATACAGGATTCTACTAGTGGTTTGCCATTTGTTGTAGCTACTATAACACCCCCCAAAATCTTAACATGTATACCTAAATTTTGGGTCCCTCCTTTGCTTTTCAAGCTTTTAACAATTATCCCTATGGATTAAAATTGTCAAAACCATTTAATGACCTTGTTATTATCAAAAGCTACAATTGCTTATGTTTTCATGAGAAACATTGTCTATTCTTGCATGCCTTGCTTCATCCTCATTCCTATTTTATAGTTACACTAGGGTTTGCAAAATTTGCATTCAGTCAATTATGTAAAATATCCTTCAACACTACTCCCCCATTTATGTTTATCTAGGTGAAAGGTAATTTTTTTTTAAGAAGTTGTCAGGCCTATAATTATGCATGTTCTTGTATGTCTAGGGTTTGGATAAGGTTGCAATCAAACCGAAAGGATTACTATTAATAGAAGCAACTATTAATGGGAAGAAAATACTATTAGGTCAGTAGGATTAGAAGACGCATCATGGTCCACCGGTGATTCATTGATGGGATATTACTATAGAGGTGAGCCTTACTTCATTGATACTTGAGTTTATAGGCGGAAATGAGTTTGTGATGTTATATGCAACAATGAGTTTGAAGTCCCCTCCACTTGAATTTTTCTCATACTTCTTTCCCTATGATATCCTAAATCTTTCACTTCTCCTTTGACTTGACTCTAATCACATTTCACCTTTACAGTATTGGATATAAGCCTTGAAAAAATTGTGCCTATTTTCCTAGTCATAAGCCACATTAACAACTTGCAATGATACCTTATATATCATCTAGAGTTGCGACGAAGACCATAAAGTCAACTCCTCAAGTTACAAGTCGCAACTTTAGTGCATAGTGTCTTATTCATTGCCTCTTAGAAATGTGACTTGCGACTAGTCATCCCCTCATAACACTCTGGAAGCGCAACCTAGAATTGCCGCATGAGACTTAGTCGGTTGCAATTCTCCATTGTAAATTTCACTACAAAGGGCCATTGTGACTACAAAGTGCGATTGTGACTACAAAGTATGATTGTGGCTACAAAAGGTGACTGTGACTATAAAGTGAAACTACAACTACAAAGTGCTATTGCAACTACAAAGGGTGGATGTGACTACAAAGTGCATGTTCAATGTGTGTTATATTATTTCCACCTATATTAGGTTGGCAGACCTACCTATGGTTTTGTGCATGGGTTTTGCACATGATTTTGGGCATGATGGTTTTTTTCCCATGGTATTTTGTAGATTCGCTCAAGGGAACTATGATTATGTTCTAATCCAGGGTTAATGGATTGGGGTTTATGAATGCTTTGACATTTATATATATGTATTGTAAAATTGAAAGTAACATAATGAAAAATAAATCTGGTAGTCCCAGTTTTGGGATCTAGAGGACAATCTCTGTGTATTTGTTTTATTTCTCATCATTATTTATTTTCTATTTTTAGAATTCATTTGTAGGTAATTTTTGTATAGGGTTAAAACCTATAGTGAAACTGAAACTACAAAGTGCAACTATGACTACAAAGTGTGATTATGACTACAAAGGGATACTTTGACTATAAAGTGTGATTGGAACTACAAAGGGTGTTTGTGACTGCAAAGTGTGACTACAAAGTATGAATGTGACTACAAAGTATGATTGTGATATGTGATAATCATAATCTTCCTTTATCGTATGGTAAATCAAATTCAATGGTGGTTTGACACAACCCCCCCCCCCCCATTAAGATTTAGCTCGGAGAATATGATATTGTAAATATCTTTTGTCGTGTTTATGAAAATAATAAATGTAAAACCCATGTAAAAGGAAATATGAGGAATACAAAAGGTCACATGGAAGGCGAAAAGTCATGCCCCCATTTGTATAAATATACCCTCGTCCCTCATATAAAAGGGATTTTATCACCTGAGCTAAGCTAGGAATTATATAGTTGTTTTGTGCTTAAGGATCTAGAAGCAGTCTACTCTTGGGAGCATTTAGGCTTAGTGGTAGTGAAGCTAGGGTTTTGTCTGGGAGGTAATATGAGTAACCCTCATTTCAATATTGGATTTTGATGAGTTTTTGGAGCATGTACTTGAGTTTGTAGCATGAATAATGAGAATATTTGCACTCCTTGCATCAATTCCCATGCATTTTCATGATATTAGTGATGGTTGTCCAATATATTTATTGTGGGTGTATGTGTGCTCTCATATTGGTTATGGGTTAATGTAATGATTCGTGTCTTATGGATTATATGTTTTCTTTAGATTTTTCCTCTCTTATTCCATGTGGAAACCAACAGCTAACTGTGAACTAATTTTCAATTGACTTCTAGTAATTTCTTGCTTGCATTTCCAAAATGGTCTCAACTAATTGGTTCCTCTTGAGAAATATTTTTCTTATCATTCTATTATTCTATTATTGTATTATGTTATGCAAGTCATCAATCATGGGTTGATTTAATCCCCATTTTATAGAATTTCACTCTTTCTCTCATGCTAACTTATTTTCATTTGAAATCCAAATGTAAAACAATCATGATGGCAGTTGGGCCCACATGTCAGATATGGATCCTATCTGAAATGGTGTCAGTTCTAACTAGGACTTTAAATCAGGGAGATCCCTTAACTGTTGTTAGTGCATTTTCCTCGTAAACAGAATCAAAGTTGATTTATAGGAAAAAGGTGAATAATAGACAACATACTTTTAGTATAAGTAGAAATTCATACCAGTAACAATTCTAATATCAAAAGTATGGAAATAAGGCTAGATATGGATTCAACCTTTGAAAGAGTTGACCTTGAATTTCTACTTAGTGCCTTGGAGGAATTTGGTTTCAACCCTCTATTTGGTAAATGGATAAAGTCTTGTATAAGCTCACTAGAGATAACTCCTATAGCCAAGGACGACCTTCCCAGTTCTTTCAAGCTTGAAGGGGATTGAGACAAGTTTTACCCTGTACCCTCTTCTCTACATATTAATGGTAGATTCATGAAGTAGAAGATTGGAAATTGATTGTTTAATTGGAGATTTTATAGGTCTGCAAATTGTCATAGGAGTAAAAACATTAAGCCACACAAAATTTTTAGATGACACAATTCTACTTGGTGCAGCATCGTCAATCATAGCCAAGAGATTTAAACAAATTTTGCAACATTTCACTTAGGCATCAAGAAAACAAATTATTACTGATAAAAAGTAATATCTATGGATGGAACACCCTAGGTAGCCAAAATTAGGAAAATAAATATATTATTGCTTTCAAATGAGAGAGAGATTGGTTTGGTTTTAATTACTTGGGTCTTCCCATAAAAGGAAAAAACCCCAAAGATCGGGTAAGCATGATTTCCAAAATCAAGCAAAAAAATTAATTCTTGGGGCATAAAATGGGTCAATATAGAAGGAAGAGTAACTCTAGTAAAATCCACTCTATCCACCCTTCAAATATATCAATATTCAACTCTTATGGCACCAAAGAGTATTCTTGATAGCATCAAAAAAAGAATTAGAAAATTTATACAGAAAGGAGGCAAAAAATTAGGGAAAAAATATCATATGATGAATTGGGAAACAACCAAGATAGGCATAGAAGAAGGAGGTGTTAATATTATGGACTCAATAATTCTAAACCAAGCAAGATTAGCTAGATATGGCTAACATAGGAAAATTCTTGGTGGGCACGATCTTCGAGAATGAAATACTTGCAAAATACAAATGTGGAAATACAAAAGCTTTTGAATTGGAAGGAGTCTAGATCTTGCATTTGGAGATTATGCCAAAAAGGCATAAACTCACTAATGAATCATTTAAGTTGGACACCTAGCAATGGAAAAAAATCAACATATGGGAGGACATTGAAAGTGTTAAAATACATTGAGAAAGCAAACATGACTTCAAATATTTGGAAAAGTGGATGAAAGGTCATAATTTTGTGTATCACTGGGATATTATATCTAAGTGGGAAGAAAATAGTCTCCTATGGTAAAATTGGACCAAAATCACAATTCCAGAAGAGTTAAATAATTCTTACTCTTCCTTCCTTAGCGCGTTGAAGGCCATGGCCATAGATCTAGCCAGATAGAAGACAAAAGAGGATGGATTAAAGAGCACAAAGATTTCTTTGTCAAAAGTTGCAAAGATATAAAAAAGATCAAATCTAGAAATGCCCATGCATGGATTATTTGGAACACAATATGGCGCAAAGATGGAATACCCAATGTCAATTATTTTTGTTCATTATTGGTGAAAAGAAGAATCCTAACTTCCAAAAACCTAAGAAATAGAAATATAAACAGCCCCTCGAGATGTACGTTATGCCATAACTTAGAAAAGGATATTTCTAATTTATTCAAGGAATGTAACTACACGAAAAAACTTGGGAGGCAAATTTTGAAGAGTTGCAAATCTTCAGTGACATTCCAAAATATTGGACCTCCATATTCCAGAACTAGTATCTATATTATAATTTAAACCTAATATGTAAATGGACTTTAAAAAGAGTAGTAAGGGCCCTTCCAAAACACATTTTCTAGAGAATATGGCTGGCAAGAAATAAAGCCAATTTTAGCAACAAGTTGCTTCTAGCTACTCTCTCTACCGCAAAAGAAAAATCTCTCTTGTTTGAAGCCCTATCTTCAACTAGATTACCAGATAATTGGGAGGAGAAACTCAACACAAGGGAGCTTCTATGGCTATAAGGGCTCAAACCTGGGAGCAATATCATCCCATGAATATATATACCAAAGAGGTCTCTTATTTGGGAACTAAGATTAAGTCAAGTCTATTTGGAGAAATGGGAAATAGATAAAGGAATATTTATTCTTTATTTTAATGGGGCTTCCAAAGGAAACCCTATGTATCAAGAGTCGGAGGCCTGATTAAAAACCCTACTGGAAACACCTTCTTAACCTTCACCTGTGGTCTAAGCCAAAACACCAACAATGGTGTAGAGGCCTTAACAGTGTAGAAGGGATTGAAACTAATCTACAAGAAAGGCACCTAGATATTTATTGTCACGGGGGATTAAAAATGGGAAATTATTCACTTTAACAATGAATCTATGGACAAATATTCAAGTTTGATATGGAAGAGAATAGGGGAACTAAAATATTGTTCATGAGATTAGATGGATATCATGTACTAAGGGACATAAATCTAATAGATGACAAAAAGGATAATGTAGGTGCTCTATTAAGTCAAGAAAACATCTAAATCAAGTACCAAATAAACATTGAATACCCTCCATAATGGTACATAGGTTCATCTTTATCAAACTTCCCCAAAGTGCGCACTCCTCACTACAATGACAGTAAAAAATCTTAGTTTTCATTTTACAAAGCTATTCATGGCCATAATGCAAGTTTATTTGTAACATAATCTTCCCATATCCCTTTCAAAGAACTCCCAATCCAATTTAGTGAGCAATGATTTTTTTTCACACATATACATTACAACTTCAAACCTAGAAAGGAAAATCCTGAGTATCATAGTAAAACAATATCTCTCAAAATTTAAATGCAACACTCTCTACTCAATGACAAGATGGTATTCAAAGAAGAAAAAAACACAATCATGTAGAAACATATCAATAACTTACAAGCTTGATTTGTGAGGGCACAATTGTTCCTCCAACACGGACTATAGAATTTGCATTCATAGATGAATATGGAAAGGTTGTGAATCATCAACAAATAAGTAAAGTGTTAAAGACTAGTGATAATAAGTACAATGAATGAAACCTATTTGCGATAGTTGCAAATGCATAGATGTTATTAGGTGTAAATACCAAGTTTCTTGTCATAAAGGAAGAATTTAACAACAATATTATTTGGTTCCTTGATAGAAATATCAATGAGTCAACTATTGGGAAGACTCTACTAGTAACTTCCTTGATAGAAATATCAGTGAGTCAACTATTGGGAAGACTAGACCAGTAACTCTTCCACGCCAACTAATAGCAAAGAAGGGACAAACAATCATCATGAACGAGTTTTCAGGTATGTTGTTTCTCTTTCACAGTAGTGTTGCCTTTTTCCATCCAATTGGTTAGGGGCTTCCATTTCCTCCTCTAAAGTAATCTGCAAGACATAGATCCATATTCATTAGGCTACTCCAAATCTTCCACTCCTTAGGTCAAATAATATACAACCCCAACTTGCAGTATGTTAAGCTTTACATGGTCAAAATTCAAGTATCTATAATGAAAAATATTTCCATATTCCCTTTAAAGCATTCCCAATTAAATATAGTGAGTAATGGTATATCTACATATGCTTTTTAGTTTCAAATCCAAAAAGACAAACTCGTACAGTCCCAACTTGCAGTGTGTTAAGATTTAAATGGTCTAAATCCAAGTATCTATGTGGAAAAATATTTCCAAATCCCCTTTAAAGCATTCCCTACTCAATCTAGTGAGTAATGCTATCTCTCTATATAATTACTCTTCAGTTTCAAATAAAAAAAGGAAATTTTAGAGCAAAATCATAACTGACCAACATTCACCAAAGCATGAAAAATTATTAACTTATTATAAAAAATACTTGTTCATTACCACTAGATCCAATTACTATAATTCCAATGAATAAATGAGGTAGGAATGGATGAAAATGGACAAAATAGGTGATTTTTATAAGGAAAATGACGTTAAAAGGGGTGATTAAAAGTGACAAATACAACCCTCATCAACTTCCACGAAGTTTCATCTTATTAAGACCATGATTTTTCTTTGGACTGTATATAATTATGTCATTCGAGATAATGTCATTCTGCCTTCGCAAAGTAGTACATATCGACACTACCTTTTTGTTGTTTTGGAATCTCCATCTAACTGGCATGTAATTCACTACCACCTTTGTCTGAGTAATGAGTTCAATTAAAATAAATAACATCCATAAAACGTCTATGGGCATATAATTTTTCTTGGGCATGTTTGTACTCTAGAGATTTTTCTTATGCCACGAAGAGCTTAGTTAATTTTATTCTCAAATTTTAGAGTAGTGATATGAATAAGTGAATTAAGTAGATCCAAATATCCATTTGTTTCTTCTAGAAGCAACCTCAATATTCTCTATAATATATTATGAACAAATAGACTTCCTTTCTGACAAGTTAAATCAAGCATATTATTTGATTCCCATTGCATAATTTTACTCTTTATAGTTGTATCATAAAGAAATGGATAGTTGTAAGATGACAAGGAAGAGATATTCATCCACTTTTTAAAATTTACCAAGATGAACTCTTCATTGACTGCATCATTATAAAGAGGAGTTGTGATCAACAAAATCATATTTCGCATTTATATTGTAAAGAAACTAAAGGATTTGCACTCCAACTTTATTATTTTCAGGGTTTTCGTAAACCAAAAGAGTGAAGAATTGTTGGACAGTAGCTATGAGTCATTTAAACCACTCTTTGTTGTGGTATTGAAAATACAAAATGATATTTTCCTTGACATTCACAGGTTGGCCTAAGATTAAATTTAATAAATTTTGAAGAGTATCATAATACAAAAAATAATTGAGAAAAAAACACTAAAACTATTCTTTAATAAGGCGATAATATTTCAAAGGACAACAAAGTTGTCGAAATCCCAATAACCTTTTATCAAGAGATAACAAGGACTCAATCAATTCCATGATTGTTGTATCCACATATTTACTCTAAAACCAAGCTTATCATTAGCTCTTAGTACTTTCTATATCATATGCCCGATCTCGAAAAATCATTATAGGACAATCCTCATATCCGTGAATCCATTGTGTCCTCAAGAATCACCCACATATGCTCTGGGGTTATGATTGTACACTAAAACTAAATTTCTACATCCATAAAATTCAACAACCATATAATACATCTCTTGTAACTAAAGCTTAAGCATCAATATTATTGGAAGACATTTCTATTAGGTTTAGAAAACCACTAGTCAAGCTCAATTCCATTCATTCGATGGATGCTTACATTTTTCTTCCCGATCTTATTTCCTTAACATCTTCTTTAAATCGAACGGGTAACCAAATCTTCACTCTCATCAAATGGCCATATTTGATCCAACCTCCACACTAATCTCCATTCACCTTACTTCTGCTAGATGTCACGATCACCACTATCAATCTTTGAAACATACTACTTATGTGGACTACCATGCCTCCTGATGTTAGATATTATCTTTTCTTCAAAAGTGTTACTTTGAAAAAAATTCTTACATGTTTTTCTTATATGCCATGATAGTTCTTTTCTGGTATCTGCCACAGTTTACCTTGCTCTATTTGGATGTTGCAAACCATGCCTTGTTCTTTTCTCCCAAAATTTCATGATCATCACTGGATCTTCAATTTTTCTAGTCAATGTTAAACCCATGAAGTTCATAGGAACTTTTCCTATCTACACCTTGATTTAGTTATTCTAAGGCTCAAACATGGGATCACCTTCACATACATGGATCACTGATCGTTTCCATTGATTTGACATGTCTTATTTATCTTTGTCTGGCCATGCCCATTTCATCCCATATTAACAAAGCTCCTTAAATAGAGATCTACAAGTTGTATCTAGTTGCAATAGTTGATCATTCTGCAAGCTCGACATTATGAATGTATGCCCTGAAACCTCTCCTACTGGCTTCTTTCTATTTTTTCGTTCCTTCTTGATTTGATAATCCTTCTTTTGACATTAGTTACAACACATATTCAACATTTATTTGGAAACATCATGTAAGTGTTATCCCCATGCATGATGTTTCAGTCAAAGTGGTGTTGTGATAGGGATAATGGTTCATTTATAGTTGTTCTTAGTCTAAATTATAATGTTTGTTTAAATTGTTGGTATGCTCATATCTTGCAAAGACAATTTGGGATTAAGATAATCATTCATAAGTGCATTTAATGGATATTTGTTGAATGATTATAGAAGGTGGATGTTTCACAAGGCATGTATACATGTATGATTTGAAAAATAATATGATTGAGTTTTATACATTATTATTAAATTTTTTGTTTTGGTCCATTACTATTTGGTTAAATAATTCTTCATTTGGTATCCAAGTTAGCTTGGAAGAAGAATTATAAGAAAAATCCTTGTGAAAGGTCTATGTTTCCTACTTGATCTATAAACTATTTTTTATATTCCACTTGATAGTTCATCATAGAAAATCTTACAATATTTGATAATCCTTTATTATGCAGTTTATTAGACTAGAACTAAAAATAATATTAATAGCAAGATGCTCAAAATTATAGAAATAGTCGAAACCAAAATAAAATAAGAAAGTGAACACACCATCCACATAAATGAACACAAGATATGGCCTTAAAACCCAATATGGGAGAAAACCCAAATAGAAGGTGAGGTCTTTACTCTTTTCTCTTTTTCTCAATTATGAATTACAAGTACAAAGAAATAGGCACTCATTGTGTAACCACCAAAGACATTGTGGCCTAAATTGTTGTTATTTGATCTTCTACCTCCTTTAATATGCTTCAACATCTTGCTCCTAAATGCTTCATTCGATTATGGAACAATAACAATACCAAAATAATGGACCCCCCTTATCTTCTTAATGGCCCAATATTTAACACAACTTGATAGTATTTTAGGGTTAGGGTTGGGGATTTGCATGCCTCAACACTCAATTAGTGTTAGGGTTTTATACCCTCTACAATATTCTTGAAATTTCAAACTCGACTAGCCAAACATGTGAGTAATGGGGGCTGATGTGGCATCCACTCAGTACCATGGTGGTGAACAAGGTAGGTCAACCTGTGGGAGGAATAACTTCCACATACAAATTCTAATTGAGATGATTTGTGCACTATGGGAAGCCTTTCAATTTGTGAAGTGGAATTGAGAAGCCATGAGCTAAGGTCATAAAATTTTGACCTAAATAAGAGGTGTTTTATGCTTTAAATTAACTCTAGAAGTTTCAAGATCCTAAATCACCAAATTGGGACATGCCTCGAAAATGGGTCATGCAAGCCAATTTCCAATTTTTTCCACTTATAATGTGCTAACATAATTGAGAAATTATAGAATAATCCATCCTAAATCATAACTCCCCATTTAGGGAGAATTCTGATCCCTAATTTTTTTATTTTTTTTTGTAAATTGATTTTAGTTATGTCAAAATATCATATTACATCAATCTTGCCATCACTCATAAGCATAGTACATTGCAATACATCCACTTCCTCCTTGTACTAACTACCTAACCCATAAATTAATTCTTTCATTAGTAAAGAACCTGGGAATAATCATGGATCTCTTTGAGGATCATTTTTTCCTTTTTTCTTAGGAACATCTATCCACCTTAAAGAATTGTTAGGAACATATGAAGATGATACAATAATTGTGTTTTCATTAGTCAAATCCAATTATGGGGGTTTTACATTTGTAGTTGCCTCCTTATCACTATCTGAGTGATATGATTCATGGAAATGTTTGTGTCTTCTTATTTTGAAATCTAGAACCATAGTCGTGTCTCGCACAACTTTGTTCGAGGGGTGGACCCCAACATTCAAAGGATGTGATGGCACTACATGTGGCTGAGTTGAAGCTAAAGGACATGATTCGTCTGAAGGATTTTTTTAGAGTTAAGGGTTTTTTGGTTAGTTCGTTGAAGATATCTTAGATTCCTTTGAACCTTTAAGGTTCATCCATCCTTGGGGCTTATTCTTAGAAGTCGAAGGAGAAGAGTGCCCTTGGGAAAAAGGGTAAAAATTCTGCAGGTGCCCCGACTATTGACCAAATCTACATTGGAAAGTCATATTTTAATTATCCAAATGCTACATAAAATCTAGGCCATTCTAATGGAGAAGGATTTTATCTGTCAGTGGATTAGTGAGTTCTACTTCAACATGTGCAAGAAAATATAGAAATACCATTCTCCATCTTGTCTATGTATACTTTAATGAAGTGGTCGATGGAGTTATCCACTTCAGCTAAAATATATGGATGAAACAGGTGAAGGGGAATATTACGAAGCTTAACTCCAATGGCTATGGGCAAAGATGGCATAAAAAGAGGGTTAAAACAATTAAAACAAGGCTTCATGCAAAGCCTAACTCGACCCCAAAACTAGGGAATTTAATCAAAAGTCATATCATAATCCTGAATATTCTTAAATTTCACCACAAATAAACCTTTTGAGCAAAGGAACAAATCTACATTTGGTGTCCAGGTCTAATGTACCCAATTTTTAAGTGCAATTTCCAATGTCCAAAACTTGTTGAATAAAAAAGTAAGAACCTACAACCAAAAATCCTTTCTATATTCATAGGCGATATATTTCTCTATAAAAATATTTGGAGTATCATCAACTTTATCCATAATGAAAGCTGGCCTTGATATTTCTTTATGTGCCGAGGGGATGGATCCTAGCTTGAGGGCATCCTTGAAGGACTTGGAATTAGAAGTAGAAGGTGCCCCCTCACCAATGGCACCACCATTTAAGTCTACAATGACAGAGATTGAAGCATCCTTGGTAATGTTGTAATCATTGCGTAAATTCCTTTCCTCAAGTTTCCATCCTTCACGAAGAAGCAACATAAAAACAATAGGGATGTTGGGTCCCTATAATACTAGTGATTACCCCATTACTATTGTAGTTGTACCCCTTATTAATATTGTTGTGCCCCTATTGTCCCCATATTGTTATTATTGTGCCCCATAGAATCCTCTATTGTTATTTTTGTGGCTTTATATTATTATTGTTAGGTCAGCTGGGTTATATTGTGACTCCTTAGACTCCTACATATAGAAAGGAGGTTTTTTCATTTGAATCATTCAAGAATTGTTCATTTATGTAATGTAAAGGAGGTTTCCTCCTTGAAGAGGCTGAATTCTAAGACGTTGATCTATATTTTCTTGAGCTGGTTTCATAACATTTGGTATCAGAGCTTGGATTCTAGGGTTTTGCTGCTCCAAACAGGTCATCGTGGAATTTTCACTATAACGTTTTTTCTGTGATGTTTCAGAAGCTAAAAAAAAAACCCATTTGCGAAGACATCACATTGAATCTCAAGTCCGAATTTCAGAGCTTTTAGCGCTATATTTTCGGAGATATGATCTGAGGAAGTTGATCCTTTTGAAGAATCCTGAATTACATTCAAAATAGGTGACCTGGGGAAAATCGTCATAACTTTCGCTCTGAGCATCAGATTGAAATTTCATAAGAAGGTACAGAAAGAGGATGGACTATAGTTTCTTGTATATAATTTTCAGAGCCAAAGGTCAAAAAAAGGACACATGGCACGTCGTACAATTTCGCTCTATTGAATTAGTCGATAATCATCTCACTGTGGGAGATTTGGCATAACTCTTCATTTTAGAATCCAATTGGGGTAAGACTAGTGGCATTAGAAAGAGAACACAGAGGGATACCGCAGGTCACAATTTCAAAACTGGATGATCTAAAATTACAGAGATACATCATAGGCAATATCGATCTCCTACAAAGTGAAAAAAGGTGTGTATATTTTTTAAATGTTTTCTTAAGCTTGGTTTGAAAAATTATTTTGAAGGAATTCAAAGGGCATAGTAAAACATTATTATCGCTAATCGATGCCTTGAGGAAAGAAAATGGAAACACCTAGTAGGCGACCTGAAAGCTCTAGCATGACTCATGAAGAAGAGGAAGAAATACAACATGATATATCAAAATTACGAGACCAAGTGCAACAAGTGTCACTTGCACAAAAAGGAATAGAATCTAAGATGGACGGTTTAAAGAAGGATGTAGAAGATAAGATGGATGGTTTAAAGAAAGGCGTAGAAGCTAAGATGGATTGTTTAAAGAAGGGTGTAGAAGCTAAGATGAATGACGTGGAAGCTAAGATGGACGATTTGAAGATAGATTTGAAGACAGACATGGAAGAATTGAAGAAGTTGCTACAAGAAAGGGTCACTAATGGTGAAAGGGTAGAAAAGGAAACTCATGATGAGAAAAAAAGAAATGTTAATCATGATTCCATAGACTCTAATGTTGGATCGAATACCCACCAT
>APFE030684487.1:41875-62711 GCA_000404065.3 Pinus taeda | reverse complement strand
GAATTATTTTCTTGTCTTGGTACTCAATTAGCTCATAGTTCATCTTATCATCCTCAATCTGATGGGAAAACTGAGATAGTAAACAAATGTTTGGAAGGATATCTTCATTGCTTTGTATCTCATAAACAGACACAATGGGTTAAATGGCTGCCTCTAGCTGAATGGTAGTATAACACTTCCTTCCATACAGCAACAAAAATGACCCCATTTATGGCACTTTAGGGGTATCAACCACCATCCATCACATCATATTTAAGAGAAAATTCTAAGGTTCAAGCAGTGGAACATCACATTGAACATCATCAACAAGTCCTCCAACTCTTAAAGGATAACCTCATGTTGGCACATAATAGAATGAAACAACAGGCAGATCAACATCGCAGCGAAGAAGTTTTAATGTAGGTGATTGGGTATTCCTACGACTAAAACCATATAAGCAAATGTCCCTCAAGCAAGCTAAGAAGGATAATAAATTATCACCAAAGTATTATGGTCCGTACAAGGTGTTGCAAAAGATTGGTACTATGGCATACAAATTAGAGCTTCCTATAGCTTTTCAATTGCACCCAGTTTTCCATGTTTCATGTTTAAAGAAGGCTATAGGCGATAAGCTCCCAATTCAAACAATATTGCCAGAACTTGATGAGGAAGGAAAAATTATATTGGAACCAGAAGCAGTCACAGAAACAAGAGCTCGACAGCTACGAAATTGATCAATTTTAGAGTATCTTATCAAGTGGAAGAACTTATCTGCTGAAGATTCCACATGGGAGGATGAGAAGTTTATACAGAAACATCCAAAACTACTCAAGCGTTGAGGACAACACTTTTTTGAAGGAGAGGGGCATGTTGGGTCCCTAAAATACTAGTGATTACCCCATTACTATTGTAGTTGTACCCCTTATTAATATTGTTGTGCCCCTATTGTCCCCATATTGTTATTATTTTGTCCCATAGAATCCCTCTATTTTTATTTTTGTGGCTTTATATTATTATTGTTAGGTCGACTGGGTTATATTGTGATTCCTTAGACTCCTATATATAGAAAGGAGGTTTTTTCATTTGAATCATCCAAGAATTGTTCATTTATGTAATGTAAAGGAGGTTGCCCCCTCGAAGAGGCTGAATTCTAAGGCGTTGATCTATCTTTTCTATCTTTTCTTGAACTAGTTTCATAAATATGGATTCCTATCCTTTGTTGAAATCTGCTAGCAAGTGTAGATACTAGATTTGCTAATTTTACCTTGTTACAAATAATCCTGCCATAAAATGACCTGATAAAGACCAAAAATTGCAAGACCGCAGGAGTTGCAATTTTATCTTGGAAACTTTTAGGAGACAAATCCTTTATAAATGGTTTCCCCTATTTTACTAGATGTGGAGGTATATATGGTATCTACAGGTTGTCCCTATGAGGTTGGATTCATGGGCTAGGACATGATTCACCGTCATGGTTAAAACCCTAAAATTGTCAGATCTTGGAGAAAAATCCATGCCATCACTTTGGAAAAGATTCAAATTGTCTAGGAAACCTGATCTAATGTATATGTGATAACTCCAATCACCTAAATCCACATCCAAGACGTCCATTTCCTTCTGAGTAGAAGGGTGTGCTTCCTTGACTACTTGTATCACATTTTCTATAATTATGCCCACAACTCTCAACTTCGCTTTTGTATGAACTAATTTATTTCAATGCAAAAACCTATTAATCGTAAGGCTTGACAATCAAGGGTAGATGCCTTTGGGTTTAACAAAGACAAATATATTGGGTTTATGCATAGAGGATGTAGTCATGTTTGTTTGGGAATGAGAATTTAGGTTTGAATATGTTGCTAGAGTTGCAAAGCACATCACAATGACCATTTTTTTCAATCCCTAAAAGCTTTAACTAATAAAGGTGAGGAAAGTTTTCCTCTACCTTCTTCATTGATTAGCATTTAGCCTCGCCTTAAAGTTTTCCTTTCAACCCAACTTGCTAGAGTTCATGCTACCCACGTTTAGTAGTTCTAGATTTGTTTTGTAAAACTAAATCTTCTCTAGTATCTACCAAAGCTTATGGTGCTAATTCCTCTATGGTAGGTAGGACTTGCACATTAGTTTCCTAATCAAACATGGAAGGCTTATAGAATTTTAGATTTTCCTTGTTCTCTATTTAGTAAATTGTACATATATGGGGATATACTAAGTTTATAGACATTATCACCCACTTTCTCTAATAATTCAAAAGGATTATGACATAGAGCCTTCATGTTATTTGAAGACCTTATATCCCTTTTTTTGTTGAGATGCAACCAAACAAAGTCTTCAACCTTGAATGTTTTTTCAATTCTATGTTGATCATGTCAAGTTGTGTAATTTTATTGTGACATATTCAATGTATCCTATATTTGAAAATGAATATGTCTAATTTTGTTTTCCTTTAATGCATTATCTGTGATGTCTTTTGTCACTCCTCTTTATTGTCCATATACAATATCTGAGGGTGAAGGTGGGAAATACCCAAAGCAAGTTTCAAGTGTGGACTCAAAGATAAAACTATGCATCCCTGGATTGTAGGAGTGTTGAATATAAAGAAAATTTTCATCCAAATTATTTAGATTCTTATAGGTGTATCCCTTCAAAATATCAACTAATATTCTATTAAACATGTGATATTCCCACTTAGCAAATATGGCTAAGGGAAATATCAATTTTTCTCAATTTTGACATTTTTGGTTTTGCAAATTAGGAAAAGTGGGTTGTGGGGCCCCACTTGTAATTTTGGGCTAAGGAAGACTCCAACATAAGGAAAAAAAAGGGGCAAACTGAATTGTTAGTGGTTGGTGGGGGCCACCCCCAAAGGGAAATACACATCCCTTAGAAAATTTACACTTTTTGAGAGAGAAAGGCAAAAGGGGGTGGATGCATGGGACCCACAAAGAGAAACAAAGTCTCAAGGATAAATAGGAGAAGCATGCATCATTTTGGGGCTTTTGAACATTTGACATTCACATTCACCTAACGTGCTTGAGTTGTTGGTCCAAGTCTACAAGTTTTGTTTAGCACACTAGATTTTCATGCGAGAATCTCACCCTATCTTCGGTGGACTTAGAGTGTCGGCCCAAGGAGGCGATCTACATTACATTGGGAGCCAGCTCAAGTGTTTTCTCGGAAATTTTATGGGATTATTACAACAGACTGGGCATAGTAAGGGGAATACACATTTCCTAGAAAAGCTATTTGTGGAGCAATATAATCATTGAGGCTTCCAGGAGAGACTTGGACGATCAATTACTGAAGATTTGGAGTGGTAGCTAGGCACAATTATTTGGGAGTTGTGTTGTGACATTGGCTCATCTCCAAGGACTGCAGGCCTGCACAAAGGCACTTTCTATGTCACACATAGGAGCCAACATGATGGACATTTGGGGGTTGAATCGAATTGAGACTTGTGGAGGCATCTAGAAGGTATTTTTGCTAGCCTTGGCTGACATTTTGGAGGAGTCAAGCAGTTTCATTTCCAGGTGGGTCGAATCACTCGACAATAGGAGGAGCACGTGGAAATTGGGGGTAATTTTAGAGGTTGGAAATAGGCCCAACCCTTTCTTGGTCTTTGTGGGTTTCTTGAGGAGAAGCTAGGGTTAATTTATCATAATCCTATCATCACTCTAGAGAGGCTAAACAACAACTTCTTTCTAGCAAGAAGTGTAATTTTTGAGGGCCAACGCAGAAGCAGAAGGGGGGAGTACTTTATATGAGTTGGGAAACCTAATTTATCACCTAGGGTTGTCAATCTTGCTTAAGCAAGCCAAGGTTAAAACACTTCATTCAGATTTGTACTTATCTCTAGCATACATAATACAATGGCTTAGTTCTGCACATTTCTTGGCTAAATTTTTGGTTCACTTATTGCATGTTGAATTTTATGTGTTGCATGTATATTTTTTCTTTGTTTATCATTGTCTTTCCTAAGTAGGAATATTACATTGGTATCATAGCTCTGGTCTTGACTCAGTCGTGGGATTATTTGTATGACCCTAGAGGACAAGAAAAACTTTACCTACCGGAGGTAGAGGTATATGAGTTGGGAGAGAGAATTGGAAATCACACCTGACATTGAGGCCCCAAAATAGGAAGTGGAGGAAGAAGACATGGGGGAGCCAAAGAAAAAAGAGGAGGCAACTTTTGAGAGCCTCTTGAGAGCCCTGAATGACTTTACCAAGGGATAAAAGGAGATGTTATAGGAGATCAAGTAGAAAAATCGGGACAAGGGCATTCACTGAAATTTGTTGTTTGGGGAAACTTTAGGAGATTCCCACCAATGTGACCAACACTCCCCTTTGACTCACCCACATGCTTTCAGTGGGCCAAACAAGACTACATTTCCCACATTATTTCCCTCAGGATTTGGTTAGAAGGCTAGCTAGGATGACATGCCTATGGGAGAATGCTTTCAGGAGTGGTGGTCTATCGAAGAGGACTTTAAAGCTGCATTGTCCTTTTGGGGTTTTTTCCAGCTTAAGAAGAATGAAAATGGTAAGGGCGCAGGGGGCTCAGGCATGTCAAATTCAGAGCTACAATGCACTATTAGGAGGATGTATCTCCCACCTTTAATGGGTCTTCCAAGTGCACGAATAGGGCTTGGGTTGAGAAGCTGGACACATAATTTCAACATAGTTAGATGATTGAGATGGAAGACATCAAAATGGCTACTTTACACTTTGAGGGGGCAACACATGATTGGTGGTTCCACAGGTTGACCGCGCTAGGGCATGCCAGTGTGAATTCCGACGAGGACTTGCCAAAGAGGGTTGTGGAGCATTTTGATAGGAGAGATATAGAGGCCCATTTAAGATACTTGATGGTGCTCAAACATGCAGGTAGCCAAGATAACTACATATCATAGTTCTTGAGGGTATCGATGATGGTGCCAAACTTGTCGGATTCTAGGAGGGTCTACATATTTGTTGAGGGCTTAGTTGAGCCACTATGGTGGGTTAGTGAGGTCCCATATGGCCACCACTCTATAGGAGGCAATATATTATACCCAATATTTGCAGGACGCAATCCCTAAGGCTAGGGAACTAGTTCCACTATGAGCTTCTTTTCCAAAAAGGGTTCATGATACTAGGCCACCACCACAATATGACATTCAGGGGACTAGGCAGTTGGATGATTAGACCCAAAGAGATCTTCGTAGGAGGAAGTTTTTCTTCACTTTTCAAGAGGCGTGGGCACCAAGGCACATGTGTACCAAGGGAAAGGCCCACTATATAGAGGCTTTTTATGACTACGAGCCAAAGGATGAGGTAGAGAAGGGTATAGACATTGGTGATGATGACCCACAAGTTATAGGAGGAGGAGGAGGTGGAGGCCCACCACCCCCACCAGGAGGCGTTCCTTTCTTACTAACCACAAGAGTTATTGCTTCACTTCAGGGAGTGTCAAAGTACCTTACTCTGAGGATCAGAGGAACAATGCAGGGGAAACATGTTTCCAGTAGATAGTAGGGCAACCCACAATTTCGTAGATACCTAGATGGTGGAGAGGATAGGCATACACATAGAGTCCTTTGAGGGTTTCTCTATTTTGGTGCCAGGAGACTGCACAATGTAGTGTACCAGATACGTTCCCGGGATGATAGTGGTGATGGGGAATTGTTTGATAAAAAACCATTTCTTTATGGTGGATAATCTAGACATGAATGTGGTACTTGGTGTACAATGGCTCTACTCTTTGGGGTGTGTTACCATCGAATGGAAAAAAATTGATATGGAGTTCATAGGGCTAGATGGGAGGCTATTTTTGTTGATTTTCATGCATTCAAATCCCCCACAGGCGATAAAAACGCATAGGATGGAGGAAAATTTGAGATATCAGGATATATAGTGGTTTGTAGAGCTCATGATATATAATGAAGGGGGTGGGCCCAAACCACCACACCTAGATGTCCAGGCAATTCTAGACAGATACCCAACAATGTTTGGAGACATTCCACTGGGGCAGTCGCCCGACAGAGGGTTTGAGCACACCATAGAGTTGTATAAGCAGTCTTTACGACCTTGTACAGGCATCCCAAGGACTATCATGATGATATTGAGAAATCTATCCAAGAGTTGCTGGAATTGGGCCACATTAATCCCAACTCTAGCCCCTTCGCTTCATTAGTTGTTCTAGTGAAGAAGAAGGATTGTACAATTCATACATGCATTGGCTACTGGGCCCTTGATAAGAAGACCCTAAAGAATTGGTATCCCATTCCATGCATATATGAGCTTATGGACAAGCTTAGAGGAGCTAAATAATTCTATAAGATAAACTTACGCTTTGGGTACCATCAGATTTGGGTGAGGGATCAAGACATTCCTAAGACAACTTTCAAATGTCATTATGGCCATTTTGAGTTCCTGGTTATGCCCTTCGGGATAACCAATGCACCTACTACCTTCCAATCCTACATGAACCATTTGTTAAACAAGTAGCTGCATAGGTTCGCGTTGGTGTTCTTTAATGACATATTGATTTATAGGATAATGTGGGAGGAGCACCTACATCATATAGAGGAGGTGCTACACATCTTTTGGGCTAAATGAGATGCTCTACTTGGGGCACATTATTGAAGAGGATGGAGTTTGGGTGCATGAAGAGAATATTAGAACCATCCGGGACTGTCCAGTTCCCCATAATGTTCCTGAGTTGAGGGGATTTGTGGGCATTTTCACATACGACAAGAAGTTCGTAAAGGGATTCTCATAGTTAGCGACATCCCTTAAAAATTTGACTAAGAAGGAGGCATTCGTTTGGATAGATAGAGCACAAGAAAAATTTGAGCACCTCAAGAAGGTGATGAGCAGTTTTCCGGTGTTGGCTTTGCCGATTTTACACAACCATTCACCTTGGAGTGTGATGCATCAGGTGAGGGCATTGGTGTAGTGTTGTCACAGGGAGGCCACCTGATAGATTTCAAGAGTTAGAATCTCCTTAGTCATGAGAGTATCTATTCTATCTATGATAAGGAGGTGTTGACCAACATGCATGCGTTGGAAAAATTCCGATGGTCATTTGTGGGAAATAGGTTCAGGGTGAAGATTGATCATAACAATCTTCACCACTTTTTGGATAAAAAGGGCCTCAATGAGAGGCAACAAAACTAGGTCAGCAAGATTCAGGCCTATGACTTCGACATAGAGTATGTCAAGGGAAAGAAAAACATATTGGTAGATGCCTTATCCAGGAGGCCTTCGACACTTTTAGTCCTGAGCATTTGCCATGACTGGAAGGCATAGCTTTTGGCAGATTACTCTAAGGACCGACAAGCGTGTGAGATCCTGGATGGTACTCATGGGGATGAGTGCTACATGGTGATGGATGATGTCATTTACTACAAAGGGAAAATATATCTTGTTCCTGGTTCATAGTTGAGGGAGAAGCTTTTCCATGCAACCCATAATTCACCTTTTTCAGGATATTAGGGGTTCCTCAAGACCTATAAGATAATCAAGGATTGTTTCAGTTTGAGGGGACTTAAGGAGGATATGTTGAGGCATGTGCAGGAGTGTGAGGTCTAGTAAAGGAAAAAGGGATTTGACTCATCTCATTAGGTTACTGAATCCACTTCCCATTCCAGAGAGGAAGTGGGAGAGTATTTTGATGGACTTCATCACTAGATTCCCTATGGTGAAGGGTTGTGACTGTATATATGTGGTGGTTCACTGATTGACAAAGTTTTCCCACTTATTTCCTATCCCCACCAGGTACACTGCTTCATAAGTTGCAGAACTATTATTCAAGGAGGTTTTCTGGTTGCATGGTCTTCTTAAGACCGTAGTCAGTGACAGGGACAACCACTACATGGGGAATTTTTGGTAATATCTCTTTAGGCTGGTGGGCACATAACTTACTCCTAATACAAGCTGCCACCCCCAAACCGATGGGAATACCGAGATAGTTAACAATTGGTTGGAGGGATACATCAAAAACTGTGACATGGAAACAATGAGCTTGAGCAAGATGGCTACACTTGGGGGAGTACTGCTACGATACTACATCTCACATGTCCATTGGTATGTCGCCTATTTTATCCTTGTATGGATATGATGATTTATCTTTTGCTGACCTTGTTTTTGGAGACAATTGGGCCCCAAGGGAAAAATATTGGATACAAGAGAGCCATGACATCCTTAAGGCTCTCAAAGATAACTTGTAGATAGCTAAAAAACAAAAAAAGATGTATGTAGACACACATCTAGTTGATAAGCACTTTGAGGTGGGAGACTTTGTTTTCTTGCGTCTCCAACCATATAGGAAATCCATGTTGAAGCAAAAGGGGGATGGGAAGCTAAAACTACACTTTTATGGGCCTTATAGGGTGATCAGGAGGTTTGGTGAGGTGGCATATGAGCTGGAACTCCCACCTGGGAGCAAGGTGTACACTATTTTCCATGTCACATGCCTTAAGAAGGTATTGCGACAACATGTGACAACAACTACTGAGCTACCTCCATTGCATGATGATGGTCATCAAGTTCTTGAGCTTGAGGCTATTCTGGAGACTAGTGAGAGGAGATTGAGGAGTAGAGTCATAAGGGAGTTTCTGATCAGGTGGAAGAACCTACCCGATGAGAATGAAACTTGGTAGGGTGAACAAATACTTCAACATCCATCACTACAGTTGATTGAGGGAAAGCAACATTTTGGCGGGGAGGACTGTGATATTCCCACTTAGAAAATATTGCTTAGTGAAATATTATTTTTTCTCAATTTTGACATTTTTGGTTTTGCAACTTAGGAAAAGTGGTTTATGGGATGCCACTTTCAATTTTGGGCTAAGGAAGACTCCAACATAAGGCAAATAAGGGGCAAATCGTTGGTAAGGGCCATTCCTAAAGGGAAATACACACCCCTTAAACAATTCACACTCTTGGAGGGAGAAAGGGAAAGGGCAGTCAATGCATGGGACCCAAAAGGAGAAATGGAGTCTCAAGGATAAATAGGAGAAACTAATGCATCATTTTGGGGATTTTGAACCTTTGACATTCACACTCACCTAACATGCTTGAGCTGTTGAGCCAAGTTTGAAAGTGCTTTTTAGCACATGAGATTTTCACACGAGAATCTCACCCTACCTTTGGTGGACTTTGAGTGTCAGCCCAAGGAGGTGATCTTATATACATTGCGTTGGGAGCTAGCCCAATTGTTTGCTTAGGAAATTTGTGAGATTATTAGAGCAGACTAGGTGTAGTAAGGGGAATACACATTTCCTAGGAAAGCTTGTTGTGGAGGAGCATAATCATTGAGGCTTCTAGGAGAGACTTGGACCACTAATTGCTGAAGATTTGTAGTGGTAGGTAGGCACAATTCTTTGGGAGTTTTGCTATGACATTAGCTCATCTTTAGGGGTTGTGCAAGCCTGCACAGAGGTCCTTTCTTTCTACACATGGGAGCTAAAGGGATGGGCATTTGGGGGTTGAATTGAACTGAGATTTGTTGAAGCATCCAGAGGGAATTTTTTCTAGCCTTTGCTGGCATTTTGGAGGATTCAAGCAATGTAATTTACATGTGGGTCAAATTACCCAGCAGTTGGAGGAGCACGTGGAAATTGGGGGTAATTTCAGAGGTTGGAACTAGGCCCAACCCTTTCTAGGTCTTTGTGGGTTTATTGAGGAGAGGCCAAGGTTAATTTCTTAGAATTTTCTGAGCACTCTAAAGGGACCAAACAATAACTTCTTTCCAACCAATAGTGTAATTTCTCACCTTGGGTTGTCAATCTTGCTTAAGCAAGCCCATTGCACACACTTCATTCATATATGTACTTATCTCTGGCATATATAATAAAATGACTCAGTTCTACACATTTCTTTGCTAAATTTGTGGGTCACTTACTACATGTTGAATTTTATGTGTTGCATGTACAATTTTGCTTTGTTTATCACTGTATTTCCTAAGTAGGAATATTTTAGACTAGTTTTATCTACCCATCTATGCATGGTTGGAAAGTTATATATCTCTTCAAGTTGGTGTCCACCTTCTCCAAAAGTGTAGTACAAAACACACTAAGAAATATGGTATCACTTTCCAAGATGATGCTCCTTAGTATTTCATAGTGCACCTAGACCTTTAAAAAAAAAGTTATTGTTTTTTTCTTTTTTCTTTTGATGGTCCTTTTATAGGGCATAAGAATACACATCTTGTTGAACCTGTCAATTACCACAAATAAATAGTCAAGTTCCTTATTATTTTTTAGCAAACCACTCACAAAATCCTTGGAGATTTTATCTCAATGTCTAATGTTTATATGTAAGGGATAGTATAAACCTTTGTCTCCACAATAGACTTGTTGGTACAACAAGGTATGCAACCTATCATAAGTCGAGCTACTTCTTGTTTCATTTTAAGGCAATACACATAATAATCCATGTTATTATCACCTTCTCTATGAATTTGGTCATATAACTACTAAAACACTCTTTAAAGCTCCCATCTCCTATGTATGCTTCGTTGTACACATCATGGGTAAAATATTCGACGTACATAAGAGTTTGGAAAGTTATAATATTGCATGTGGGTGGCCTTGAAATTACATTTTCTAAGTATTTCCCTTCTTATATTTGATGGCTAGATGAAATTACTAAAAATCCCCCATCCACTTGATGGTGCCTTTTATCTTTGCTAGATTTATCTTGAACTACCCCAAACCAATCACATACCCCAATTACATTAATGGCTATAGAGAAAACTCACATTTGTTAAGGTTAATTAGTAATTCATGCTTTTTAAATGTCTCCAACACCTACGCATATGTGAGATATGCTCTTCCCATGTATATCTACAAACCAATATATCATCTAAGTACATGATCACAAACAAATCTAGAAAGAAACAATATGTCATTATCAAACACATAAATTTTGCTAGTGTATTACATAAACCAAAAGGAATTACTAGCCATTCATATAGACTTTTCCTTGTCTTAAAGGTGATCTTCCAAGTCTATCTATATTTGACTTGTACTTAGTGATTTATCACTTTCATATTCAACATAGTGGAGTAGTTGGAATTTTTCAACTTATCCAATAAATCATCAATCATCAACAAAGAGTACCAATTCTCAATGGTAATTGATGAGCCTCATAAATGGGTAATTATATGGGCTCATTTTACCTCCTAATCTAGTCAAATCAACCATTCTCTTATCTTATTGTATGATTTTCTGATTATATTTATGCTTATAAAGTGAGTTGATTTAGTTATGATGCCATGTGGTCTAATATGTGTTTAATGCAGATTATTGATGAATTTTGTGGTCAAAGTCAAGGATCCAGTGGACAAATGGCAACAATAACTCGAAGTGGAAAAACGAGAGGACTTATAGGAGGGAATCCCCATAATTTTACTCCTCACTTTGAATTCCCCTTCATTCAGCTTGGAGTACAAGCAGCCAAGTCATGCATTAGCAGGCAGCTGAGCAAGTGGAGAATGACTGATGAATATCTCGCGTTTTGGGAGCCAAGCCTCCCTGATTTTAAGGAAGCTATTGGTAGCTTCATTTGTATAAGTAGAGAGGCCTAGGGCCTCACTAGGGTCATATTTTTGTCGAATTTTTGTTGGATTTTTGCTTATGTAAACTCTTCTCAACTTCAAGCTTATTATTTTGTGACAGTGTCATGTAATCTTGCTATTATTTTGGAAATAAAAATGGAATCCTTTTTGAGCTAGCACTGAGTTACCTCAGAGGGCTGAAGCTCTTGGGTTAGGGCCCAATCCAAGTAACCAAGCTCCTATTTACTTGTATTTGTATTTTTTATTTCAGTTTGTAGATCAGGTTGCTATTAGATGTATTTCTTTTATTTTTAAGAATAGGTTGCTTTTGATTATTCAATAGTTTGCTTCCATTTGTGCTTTCTATAGCAGGTTAAGCAGTGATAAAGAAAAGATTCAAAAGGCTACCAATAATGCCTTGGCCTCTATTCCTCCATTTGGGACAATGATTTGAGGTAAAGACCCTCTTTTTGCCCCAGAAACACAGATTTTCCTCATTCATAGGACTTCTAGTGTTTGCGGCTTTTTAGTAGGTTAATAGTCTAGCTTTGCTTTGCGTCAGATCTTCTTCATCATGCTCACTTCTTTATTTGCAATAGTCTTCTTTCATTCTTTCCTTTCTTGCAGCATTCCTCAACATTTCCTTTGATAGATCATAGTTTAGATTAGTTTGATGCAAAACTCTATTTTTCTAGATGCACTCATTTCATTACTTGTTTGATCTTATTGGTTGACTATCAGTTCATTTGCAGTAGATATCTTCTAGCAGCAGGTAATCCTATCATCCATCCCATCCTCCATCTGATCCATTCCCTACAGGTCGCCCAAGTCTCACCTCAATTCTGCCTTAGTTTCCTACATTTTCCATAGAACTTCTTCTTCTCTCCTTGGGAAAATCCAATCATCTTTCTCTCTCCTGGTGGTTCATGGTAGACCATAAGCACCCTAACACCTCATTCCAACCTTCATCCACCTCTTTCACCCACTCTCACACCTTCAAAACAGTGAAAACTGCTCTCTGCCTCCTCCTGTAGAACGTTGTTTTTCCTCTTGTAGATTTCCTGTGTCCTCCTATAGATTTTCCTGTAGGCTTTCTTTTGAAGGCGGAGTGTGGGAAAAGCCTCCAGAAGGCCACCTGAGACCTCCTAGGACCCATCCACACCATCCTACATCCTCTTAAGTCCCAAAACCACCCTTCAACACCACCTATTCACTGCCACATTCACAAACAAATAAATTACATGCATGTCAAATTCACATAAAAATACATAAAAATCCCAAAAGATGTTTTTTGCTCATTTACTTCCAGAAATAGTTTAGTTACATGTTGTTTACTTCCTTGAGTAGGTAATGGCATCCTTTTCATGGTTTTCATAGTTCCTTCTACAAAAGTAATGTTAGTTGGTTAATTAGGATTTACTTGGTTTGCTTTACATTTCAGTCTTTCTCCTTTCTGCAGTTAGAGTAGTATCTGTAGAATAGTCTTTGTCTCCTTTCATCACATATAGAGCTTCTTTTGGAATCCATAGAAGTTAGCTTGAGCTCCTAGTGATCTTGTGCTAGTTGACCAAGTGACAACCTGTAGTAAGAACTAGTACTTGTGCATACAACATCGTCGCTTCCAAGTTTGTTACGAACTACGGGTTGATAAGAGTAAAGTAGGTAGCCCAAGAGTTGCAACATTATTGCTGCAATACTGGTGCTCACCACTTTTTTGCACCATTTCCAGGGAAGGGTCAAAGTATTCTGCGATTACTGCTTTCTTCTATTTTTTATTGCAACATTCTGCTAATAGTTTATTTCAGCAAAGGTAGAATAGTCATTTCCTTTCTTTTCCTTCAATTCTACATTTCCTTTCTTTCCTTTTCAATTCTGCAAATTTCATTTCAGCAAGTTCATTTCAGTTAGTTGAAATTTGTTTTTCTTAATCAATTTTAGTTGCAGGAACTATCAGTATGGGGAAAAAGAAACAAAAACCAACCAAAAAAGATTTCCTTTCATGCCTCGTAGGAATAGAGATAATTTAGGAAAATTCTTGCCTAACACTCCCACTGCTTCACACAACCAACCTTCTCTCTTCTTCGGTGGCTGCGATCGAGAAGAACCATTAGGTGAACAATTATACATATTTGAAGAACCTATAGGGGAAGAAGAAGAGGAAAACATTCCTTTGGAGCCAATGGATGAACATAGAAATGCTAGGGGTAATGGAGAGAGAATAGAGGGTACCTTTCCCATTCGGGAGACCAATGGGGACACCAAAATGAAGAATATAAGCCCTTCCATCCTATCTCGTATCCATGGTTTGACTACAGAAGATATTGACACCTTTTCATTTGCATTTGTTGTTATCTGTCGAACCTATGACTTTGCAGAAGATGAGCAAAAGTTGAAACTATTCCCTTCTACTCTCAAGGATGCATCATTGTGCTGGTTCATGGGATTACCTAGCAATAGTATCACAAATTGGGCTCAAATGAAGAAAGACTTTAACAACAAGTATCGAGACTATTGTAGGTCAAAAGATACTAAAGAAGAAATTTTTTGAATGACTATTGGAAGTGATGAGTCCCTGGAAGATTATGAGGAGAGGTTCCAGCTCAGTTACAAAAGGGTTGGGTGTACACTTGACCTTGTGTCTCTGAAGCTGGTCCTATGCAGGGGAAGTTGGGAAGATCTTTTAGACACCCTCCATCTACTGGCCGGGGGAGACATCTACCAACTATCCTATGAGGACATAAAGACTGTTTTTAGAGACCATTGTAGAGCAGCCAGAAAGAAAGGTAGGGGGAGTCAACTCATAGCCAGTACCTCTTCCTCTAACTCATCCATTAAAGGAGAAATTGGAAACATGCTAGAAGAATTCAAGAGTGAGATGTTGCAGACTCTTGCCATGAAAATGGATACCTTGCATATCAAAAGGAAACAAGAGGAAGCAGAGAGGGCTTTGGCCATTTTTTTCCCCAGATGCACTAGGAGGCATCCTAGGAATGAATTCCCATTGAACTCTATAGAGGTTTGTTCAGTCTGTGAAGAAAATCATTCTATGAACAAGTGTCCTTCCTTACCCAAACTTAAAGTTGTATATCAAGGGGTTGAGGGAATCACTGAACAACTCTATTACATAAACCAAAGGAGGCGGGCTGGACCTAGACCATACCAGCAGGGGATGCAAGGGACATCTTAGGCATACTACAACCCCAACCAAGTCACTTCCATACCTTCTTGGGCCCCCCCTACTCATCCTTCTTGGTCCACACCTATTTCTTGGTCCTTCACATCTCAATATCATGCCCAACCAACCAACCATTCATTTCAATCCTATGCTCAGCCACCACCTCAGTGGAATGCACCTCATCAGGGGTGGAGGCCCCAATACAAATCTCTTCCCACTCTTTTGCCTCCACCACCTGCCCAACCACAATCGTTACCTCCTGCTCCACCAAAGCAACCCCAAATGCCTGCCCAGCCGAACCTAAACCTGATCAACGGACAGGCTCAACAAGTGTATAACGGGGAACTATCATGCCCAACTTACACTGTGGAGATTCAGGAAACTAACTTGCGATTTGGGAAAGTTCTCCTAAATAGCCAACCTCCACCCAGGGAGGTTGAAGAGGATAAAAAGGAAAGTGACCCTAAAGTAATTCTACCCTTTCCTGAGAGATTATTCGTGACAGTTCTACCTACCCCAAAAGAAACTGAACTCCTACGAGAATTGAAACATTTCTGTGTGAATATACCACTTCTCCAAGCCATAAAAGATGTGCCTATCTACAATAGGTTAATCAAAGAGAAATTATTTAGGCATCCAGGAAGACACAAGAGAGATGCCCCAACCACCAATGTCATAGGGAAACTGTTTGACCTGATGTTGGGGCAGGTGATCTGTCCAAAGTATCTAGACCCTGGAAGCGTAGTAGTTGATGTCCACATCAATGGCACCATGATCCCACACACCCTGATTTATCTGGGAGCTGCCATTAATGTGATGACAAAGGACACAATGCTCAAACTAAACCTCCAGGGCTCCTTGAGGAATACCACAATCGTGCTACAGTTAGCAGACCGCTCCACCGTGACCCCTGAGGGGATTTTGGAAGATGTGACGGTCTCCATTGATTCTTGGGTTGGTGATTTCTTAGTTCTCCAACCAAAGGCAAAGCTCACTGGGTATCCTCTCATTCTGGGAAGACCCTGGTTGGCTACTGCCAATACCTAC
The DNA here is from genome assembly GCA_000404065.3 of Pinus taeda. Taxonomy (NCBI): domain Eukaryota; kingdom Viridiplantae; phylum Streptophyta; class Pinopsida; order Pinales; family Pinaceae; genus Pinus; species Pinus taeda. Next base: position 46,969 of record APFE030684487.1, on the reverse strand, counting down.
ATCAGTTGTCGAGCTGGGAACATGATTGTTATAGAAATTTTTGGGCACTTCAACCCCAATCACAAATGTCCATAAACTGAGGGCTCTTATGTCCCTAAAAGGGTTGCTTCGCTGCCTAAAGGAACAAGGTCAACTGATTACATCATCTCCCAGAAGTTCTCCACTGAAAACTGCTCATAAATGGTCAAAACTAGACCATACTGAAAGCTCCATGTAGAGGGTACAATGCATATCACCTTCCCAATGTACAGGGTGTGATGCATACTATTTTGCTCCTCTGTAGGGTGCGATGGTCGGGAATGGACAAATGGCAGGGACAAAACTGCGAGGTGGAAGATCATGGAATCTTCCAGAAGCTTCCCCTCTGACACTTGCCACTCCATTTTCGACCAGGGATGTGTAAGAGATCTTCATTCTCCAAGTGGAATCAGGAACTATCAGAGAAATGACACTAATAAAGATCCAAAAAGATGACTAACCTCTCTATAATCATCTATATATGGATCCCTCATCACAGAGATCTAGAGGCTGGAATTTTGTAACTTATAGAGAAGTGTTGTTGGTATTCTGGTGTACATTCACAGCCTTGGGTGATTTTGCTTTGCTTGAGGTGAAGAAGGGATTCTTAGCTGGAGGATGATGCTGGGTCAGAGCTGCTCATGGTTGTAATCCTCTTGCTACTTTTTATATGAATAAAGCTATTCTTGTTTCCTTCCATATTCTTGTGTACTTGTTTATATATGCATGTATATGGTTAATGCACATCTGATCTTGCATTATTTATGAATTTAGATCCTTGTTTCTTGCATAGTTGTATGTTGTTGTGATTCCACAGGTCCTTTTGAAGCTGGGAAGACAAAGAAGAAGCCGCAAAACTCTATCAAGAAGGAGAGGAAATCGAGTGCAAGACTTAGGTTGGCCCTCTTGGTTCTCCTCTCATGTATTTTCATAAAAGGAATCAATAGTAGACTTCGATTGTTTGTTTCTAAGATAGCCACCCATCTTAGTGGGAATAGCAGCATCCGAGTGGACACTATTCCTGTATAACAAAATGGCGACTCCGCTGGGGAGAGACTAGATTACTTGTTAGCCTATCTATCCTTGTTTCTTTTATAAACATACAGATGGAGCCTGAAGTCAAGCCAGCTAGCCTTCGAACTACATTTGTCATACAAATGAAAAGTAGATCAATGCTACTTCAGTCAATCTCCGTGTTTTTTTTATGAATTAAACAATAGATCTGCAACAATCTAATTTCCCTAAGTGGTGGCTCTAGTAACCTCTTAGATCACCCCTGTGTTTTACGTACATTGATCCTTACTTATTCAGTCTAAACACCTGAACTAGATTGCAAACTGTGAGTGAAATCTCATTCAAATTCTTGCACTGTAACCATTGCACCCTTCCTTCAAGGCAGCCTGTATGCATCGCACTTCCCGAATGGAGTAGGTGCACTGCATACTGAGTTCACTGTGTAACAAGTGCGATGGTCAGGGAGGATTGACTTTACCCTCCGACTATGGATTTTTCTCACTGTTTTCAATCTTATTCAAGAGTTTTGTTGTCTGTAATCAGTGTACTTCTATGAATACCCCCTTCTATTTCATTATTCCACCTCCTTAGTGCAAACTATAAATGTTTTTTTATGTATTATGCGTCATTTTAGTTCTCTTATGCAAAAAGTAGCATAGTCGAACTATCGTCTCTAGATCTGAAAGCGTCGTAGCTATCGTTTTCATTTTTAGAAAGCAATTCCATTGTTTTAGGTAGTTGATTATACAGTTACTATTGCATAAGACTTGAATTACTAGTTTTAAAGTGTCGAAAAACAATTTCCATTTCAAAATCACAAAGTGTCTCTCTTGTTTTCACTTCGTTTTGAAAACGAATTTTGTTGAGTGCAGTCGCTTTAAAAGTAATTCAGTTTTGCACATAGCTTTCTTAACATCATTCACACATTAAAAGAGCTGAAAAAACAAATACATGCATGTGCATTTGCATTTTGAATGCTTGGCTTGATTTAGGACTGTGCATTTTAGCGTGTGCTCTGTGCTCTTTGAAGAAAAGATGCTTGACTTTCTTCCCTTTAGTAGCTAGGATTTTCATTGCTGAAAGAAGATAAAACATTTGTTTATCATCTTAGACTGCATTTTTAGGAATTATACATACATCACGTGGTGAACCGGAAAGGAAAACTATTAAGCAAGATCAACTTAAAATAAATCCAACGAATCTAACAATGCTTTGGAACTTAACGCACAACATCTAGAGGTCTAGGCTAGAGACGTATTCCGGCGTCGTAAAGCCTGGTAACTGTTGCTTTTAGTGCTGGTTGGGTGATTCCTCCACTGTAAGACGACAAGTGCTAGTACGGATTTGTGCTCCCATGTACCGTCGCGTATATATTGGGAGACCACAATAGGCTGCATCCTTTATCCTTAGGAAGCTGTGTCTGCCGCCATATCAATCGTAATGCACTGAACACAGCATTCGGGAAGATTGACTGCCGTACCATAAAAAGTATTCTGCAGTTTTAAGATTGGTTTGGTAATCCTCTCTACCTAGATCTCCAGAGAAGTCCATTTTTCTCCTTTTCAGACTCCTTAAAAGAAAAGGTCCTTTGAGTTCTTTTCACTTCAAGCTCAATAAAAATTGAAGGCGACTAGAGTCATCTTTTGTTTTTTCTCAACTCTTTAAAATTGAAAAAACAAGTTGTGTCCAAGCGTCTAAAACCTTATTTTAATCGGAATAATGTCACAAATTCCCCTGTTGATCTTCAGGTTGAGAAAATGGAATCTACCAACCAAGGATTTCCTTGTGACGGAAATCCTAGTCCCTTCTCCTCTTGGGGAGATGTTTGTCCACCACAAATGGCCACTTTGTCACTTCTAGGATTGACAATAGGTATGCCAATCTGGCTCTTCTCTACCTCTGTCATTCAGAATCCCATAATTCTTGAACAGTCTAATCAGTAACTAGACAAAACTAGAGTTGTCTCCCAACCTTCTACTTCATCTGATTCTCCCTCTCCTCCTTCCTCTTCACTTGATAAAGCCGATAAAGCCAAAATTCAAGTAACTGAGAAGAAGAAGAAGCAGAAAGAGAAAAAGGAAAAGAAGAAAAAGGAACCAAATCAAAAGGGAGCAACCAAGTATCATCTAGCAAAAATCCACACACCGCACAATCAAAACCTAAATCTCCTTGCATCATTTGCAATGGAGACCACTATCACCGAGATTGTCCCTGCATCCCTCGGATCTTAAGGGACTAGTCTCCTCGTTTGAACAATCCGGTCGCATCAACCTCTGGATATCACGTTGAATGCTCACCATCAACTAGTGAAAGTGAAGCACATGGACAAAGAAGGAATCCTAAACTTCCATGTAAGTTGTGTGAAGGCGATCATGCCGTCCACTGTTGTCCCTTCCTTGAAGAGGCTAAAAATGTTTTGGATAATCGTCCGGTTTCACTGCTACGACTTCCTCCTGGATATCAAAAACTTTTGCTGAGCCCTCCACCGGTTGAAAATCCAACTGACCCATCCTTGTGGTCAGCCGAAGCACCTATCATTTAAAATGAATCCTCTGAATCCATACTAGATGAAAGTCAAAGGGTCGATATGGCAGTTGACCTGGTCTTGCCTTCAGAGTGTTCATCTTTGAATGATACCGTCACTGAAGAGAAAGAGAACGACACCGTTCAAATTCTTTTCATCAACACCGACTCCGATGAGCTTGGGGCTAGTCCTCCCGTTCCTTTACCGCAGGAAGGAATTTCATCATAGTCATATCCAATCGTCTATTCGGTCCCACCACCAAGTAACCTAGTTGTTTCCTTCAACTGGAATCTACTAGGCAAACCCCGTTTACCAGCCAGTGTACCATTCAGAATCATTGTACAAGCTTATAGAATGGTCATGGTTGGTACCATCATTAATGAAGGGGCTTCTGTGAGTATCCTTTCCTCAACTGCTTGGAAAGCGCTTGGTTCGCCATCACTTTTGCCTGAAACGAGAAATCTAACAGGCTTCGACAAGGGAACTAGTCAACCTTTAGGGATCCTTCCAAATGTGGCCATTACTTTGAGAAGGAAAACTGTTCACATGAACGTTATGGTAGTTCAAGGACCTTTAGATTACAATCTACTCCTTGGACGCGACTATATTTATTGCATGGGAGCCATCGTCTCCTCACTCTTTAGAGTAATGTGTTTTCCGCACGAAGGCAGAATGGTTAAGCTCGTAGACAAAATGTCATTCTCCAGTTCACACATCGCAAATAGTCAAACGCCATCCCTGAATGGTTTTTCATGCAAAAATGTTTCATTGGTCTCCAGTTCATCCACCTGAAGAGCGCGAGTGATTCGGGAAGATGTGACTGAAACCCAGGGGGCATGCACCCTGGTCTGTTTCGGCAGGAAAACCTTGGGTATAGGGTTGATTTCCACAAGGGATATATGACTAGTCTGGCGAACCCGTTCTCACAGGAAAATGGGAACAGACTGGAATAAGATACCTTCGTTAAGGTTATGCCGAGTGACTCTGCTCCCCTTTGTCTGTTTCGATAGACATCGCCGAGGAAGAATTTTATTTGCTACGCTTATAGAACTTTCTTGGTAACCTGGAAATTTTTCGCTATACTTGGGGGCATGCAAACCTTTCCGCATGCCAGTGAAGAGCGACTATTTATTTTTTAATTTTTCAGGACCTCTAACCCTTTAAACCCGTAAGGCTAGTCGTTTCCTAACTTGCATAAAGAAAGGATCCGTGGCAAAGCTTGAGAGATGTAAGCCACTTCAAAATAGCATCTCGAATGAGACATTTCTTATCATACAACTGGCGAGCAATGTTGTCGCAGAGTTCAAGCTTGTTAAAAAATAAACTCTTCATGAGCAATTCTGGCACATAGTTCAAGCTCGTTAAAAAATAAACATAAGTTATGAGCAAGTGTTTCCCCAACGTTTAAGCTCATTAAAAAATGAACCGGTAAATAACCATTGTGAATGCTTTATCGCCAAATTTTGAGCCTTGGTCGTGTTCTCGCCATCACCTCCACTCTGTTTTTAGCTGATCATTCACCCCCATATGATTGTTTA
>APFE030684487.1:0-31494 GCA_000404065.3 Pinus taeda | reverse complement strand
GAGAAGTGTTGTTGGTATTCTGGTGTACATTCACAGTGTTGGGTGATTTTGCTTTGCTTGAGGTGAAGAAGGGCTTCTTAGCTGGAGGATGATGCTGGGTCAGAGCTGCTCATGGTTGTAATCCTCTTACTACTTTTTATATGAATAAATCTATTCTCGTTTCCTTCCATATTCTTGTGTACTTGTTTATATATGCTTGTATATGGTTAATGCACATCTGATCCTACATTATTTATGAACTTAGATCCTAGTTTCTTGCATAGTAGTATGTTGCTGTGATTCTCCAGGTCCTTTTGAAGTTGAGTAGACAAAAAGCGAGCGGCAAAACTCTATCAAGAAGGAGAGGGAATCGAGTGCAAGACTCAGGTTGGCCCTCTTGGTTCTCCTCTCATCTATTTTCGTAAAAGGAATCAATAGTAGACTTTGATTGTTTGTTTCTAAGATAGCCACCCATCTTAGTGGGAATAACAGCATCCGTGTGGACACTATTCCCGTATAACAATGACCATAAAGAATGGGCATATGTCAAAGTAGTTAATCCTATATCCTCCAGCCCAACCCTTGTTAGAACATCATCTACCTCTCTGGTTGGAGGAGGAAGATGAGGATGAAGTCTATTCTGCACCGCTTTGTGCATTAGGAATCACCATGGGGGGAAAAAAACAAGATGAGGATGATATGATTGAAAATTTGATTTAGAATTCACCTCCCAGTGTTTCACCATTAGAGGACATAGTAAGAGAAATCCAAAACAACCCCTCAACTGATCTCTCTGCGAACGACTCCACCTCTCTCCATGTTAAGAATATAGAGTTCAACCTATAAAGAACCTTGAAAATCAATCCATCCCTATCCACTTCTCGGAGAAGGAACTGTGGAGCTTGTTAAGAAAACACCTAGATACATTCGCCTGGAGTTATGAGGAGATGAAGGGAGTGCACCCTTCAGTATGCACTCATCATATATACATCAAGGAGGATTGCAAGCCAGTCAGGAAGCCTCAAAGGAGGATGAATCCAGAACTTAAAGATATTGTTAAGGAAGAACTTCAGAAATTGCTTGATGTAGGATTCATCTACCCCATCTCTAATAGTGAATGGGTCTCTCCTTTGTTTCTAGTGCCAAAGAAAAATGGTAAGTGGATAATCTATGTCGACTATAGAGAATTGAACAAAGCCACTAAAAAGGACCATTTTCCTTTACCTTTCATAGATCAAGTGTTAGACAGTCTGACAAGGAAAATGTTTTTCTCTTTCCTAGATGGGTTTAGTGGGTACAATCAGATTCAAATCAACCTAGAAGACCAAGATAAGACCACTTTCACTTGTCCATGGGGTACCTTTCCATACCGGGTCCTTCCTTTTGGTTTGTGTAATGCTCCCACCACTTTCCAAAGAGCGGTATTGAGTATATTCTTGGAATTATTTTATGATGCAGTAGAGATATACATGGATGACTTTACTCCTTATGGCTCTGAATTTCAGGAAGCCTTATCTAATTTAGGAAAAGTTTTAGACAAGTGTATTGAGATGAACCTATCTCTTAGTCCCGAAAAATGTGAATTTTTGATGACTGAAGGGACTGTGCTAGGTCATGCAATATCTCAGCAAGGACTGTAGGTGGACCCCAACAAAATTGCCATCATCCAAAGGGTCCCACCTCCTCAAAAGGTGAGAGATGTCAGAAGTTTCCTAGGCTTAGCTGGGTATTATCGGAGATTCATTAAAGATTTTAGCAAGCTAGCCTCTCCTTTGTTTGGTCTTTTAGGTAAAGATGTCGAGTTCGTATGGTCAAGAAATTTTCAAGAATCTCTAGATACCTTGAAGAGCAAGCTCATGACTGCCTCAATTCTGAGAGGCCCGAACTGGGCCCTACCTTTCCACATTCACACAGATGCCTCAAACAAAGGAAAAGGAGCAGCGTTGGGACAAATTGATGAAAATTTACCTTATGCCATATACTTTATAAGCAAAAACTTTTCAAAGGAAGAGTTAAACTATACGGTGACTGAGAAGGAACTCCTAGCTGTCATACATTCCTTAAACAAATTCAGACATTATATCATAGGCTATCAGACTTTTGTGCACACTGATCACGCTGCAATTAGATATTTAATGAACAAACCGAATGTAAATTCTCACATTATTAGATGGTTGCTTTTGTTGAAATATTTTGATTTGACCATTATTGATAAGCCTGGTAAAGAAAATGTTGTTGCTGACTTTTTGTCTAGAGTAAATTTGCCTGCAGGTGAAGAAGGAATGGTGGATGACCAAATGCTAGATGAAAATCTGTTTTATATTTCAGTACTCTCTCCATGGTTTGCTGATATAACAAACTACTTGGTTTCAGCACAGTTCCCACCACACCTATCCTCAAAGGAGAAGAGCAAGATAGTAAGAAAAGGAATCCCTTTCACCTGGATTGGGGGCAATCTCTTCAAACTTGGCCCAGATTAGATCTTGAGAAGATGTGTCAGGGAGGAGGAAGTCTTTGACATCCTCCTGACCTGTCATGATGGGCCTTGTGGAGGTCATTTTGCAGAAAAAAGAACCGCCTTCAAGATACTGCAAACAGGTTACCACTGGCCCACTCTTCATTAGGATGTGAGGAGATATACCAGCCGGTGTGATCGGCGCCAAAGGATGGGGAAACCTACTCCAAAGGATGAGATGCCCACGCAACATCAAGTGACCTTTGGGCCATTTGAGAAGTGGGGCATGGACTTTGTGGGTCCTATCAACCCTCCTTAAAAGCAGAAATAATACATCATTGTGTGCACCGATTACCTGACCAAGTGGGCAGAGACAAAAGCAATCGAAGCAGCGATAGTAGAAAAAGTATTTGAATTTTTTAGAGAGAACATATTCTATAAGTTTGGGTATCCAACAAAATTGGTCACAGATCAAGGTAGTCAGTTTACTTCCAATCTGATTGAAGACCTATTCACACATCATAGAATCAAGTGTGGGACTTCAACCCCTTACCATCCACAAGCCAATGGGTAGGTGGAGGTCACTAATAGAGCACTGGAAGGGATCCTGACAAAGGTAGTGAGCAGCAATAGAAAAGACTGGGTGGATAGATTAGTTGAGGCCACTTGGGCCTATAACACAACATGGAAGACCACTACAGGGTTCACACCCTATGAGCTGGTCTATGGGAAGAAGGCTTTGCTGTCAATAGAATTTGAATTCAATACCCTAAGGATGGAAACTCAGCTAGACCTAGACCTCATCCATGCACATAAAGAGAGATTACTTCAGCTCAATGGATTGAATGAACACAAAATGCAGGCCCTTCTCCATACAGAGGTAGTTCAACTTCAAAGAAAGATATGGCATGAAAAAAATATCAAGGAGAAGAAATTTCAAGAGGGAGATTGGGCACTACTCTATGATTCAAGATACATAGATTTCAAGGGCAAGCTAAGGACAATGTGGTTGGGACCCTACATTGTGGAGAAATGAAATGACAATGGTTCAGTTCTGATCAGAACCATTGATGATGAAGCCATCCCCATGCTTGTCAATGGACATCGGTTAAAATTCTATAAGAAACCCCTCTCCAAGTGAGAGTTCAATGAAGATTTGTATAAGACAATGATGCTAGTGTAGCATGTCTTAGCCTCCACTTCACCGACTCACTGAAGAAAAATAAAAAAATAAGGACTCAAGTGAAAACCTCCATGAGGCGTTTGAGTCCCATCATTGGGTTGAAAACCTCTTCTAAGGCGGCCCAGTGATGTCAAAAAAAAAAAAAGAGAGAGAGAGAAAAATAAGATCCCTGGGTGAAAACCTCCCTTGGAGGCACCAGGGCAGGCAATTAGGGTGAAAACCTCCCTGAGGCGCCCTAGTTGTCTTAAAAAAAAAAAGAAATTTCCAGTTGCATTGCAGGTTTGCAGGAGGACTACAGGAAGCAGCAGAAGGTGCCAAGGGAGCCCTGAAACCAACACCAACACCTATCCTACCTTCCCACACCTTTCTCCATCATTCTTGGCATTTTTTTCACCTCACCGTGCTTCTTTTTCAAAAACTCTGTTTTCTACAGGAGGCTCTGTGTTTTCTACAGGAGGCTCCTGTAGGAATTATAGAGAGCTAGAAATGGATATAAAAGGAAATTTGAGGGACAAGGAAGCTTCATAAAAAATATATAAATCCTCCTAAAGTCTTCAAACCTCCTTGCCATCATGTCTAAGCCTACATCACATCCCAAGCATCATTCTTCTTCTTGTCCAAGAAAAACACTGAAAAAACAGTTTTTCGGGAAAAGAAAAAAACCAAAAATAAGAAAGGAAATAGCACCATCCACCTCACTTGAAGCCTAACTATTACCTCTCCATCTCTATCTACATCTCTGGCATCATCCTCACAGCTCCAAGCATAGAAATAAGATGAAGTTTCAAAGGGAGAAGCAGCTACAGGAGCTCCTGTAGGAATTCCTATAGCAGTTGACCCCATTAAAATCCACCATCAGTAGCAAGAGGGTGTAAATATGAAGGTTGAAGAAGACACCTGGAGATCAGATCTAGCCAGAGAAGAAATTGCACAAAGTACAACCACACATCAGCAAGAAGACACCATGCATCAAAAGGATCAAAGGTATGCAAGAGAGAGAGAAAGCCACAACACCTCACAGCAAATGCATTCGGATCTCAGGTAAGTAACTAACCTGCTGCTTTGTTTGCATTTGTGTAATTAGAAGGCATGAAAAAACAATGAGATGGTTAAGTTTGAATGAGGGAGAGGTGGCTAGTTAACTTGGCCACCTTCATCTAGTTGACTCCACTCATCCGAAGATCCCACCCAGATGTGCGCACAGACAACTCAAGAAAGATGTCAAGGACAGGTAGTGGAGGAAGTGTGAACTCCGATGCAATAATGAGGGATGATTATGAGGAAAGGGCCATGATGAAAAAGTAGGTGGGGACCAACGGTCCGAATATGGCCAACGTACACTTTTCCAGCTCACCCTCCATCACCGGAAATATCCATAAAAAATAATAAATACTCCTCCTCGAGCACTCTCACCACCTTTTCCTTCAGTCTCTCCTCGAAACTTCGCTCCTGAAAATCTCCTCGTGCCCCCACAACCTCGTAACCATCATTATCCATTTATCTCTCCCATATTCCTGCTCTTGGAATTCTCTACAGGAGCACTTACAGGTTTTACAAGAGCACCTACAGGAATTCTACAGGAGGACATAGTAGTCTTCTATAGGAGGGCAAGTGAAGTGTTTTAAAGGGAGAAAACACAGTTTTTAGCACAATTCTCAGGCTGAGGAGGTAGGTTCTATGCATACCCCCATTGAATATCAAAATATGCAACCATTGGTTTAATTTTGAGGAATAAATAAAGCCTTTAGGTGGAGGAAATACATAAAAGAATTTCTGCTTATTTCTAAAAAAAACACAGTCTCTCTTTTTCTCTGTTTTTGTTCAAAAATTGTTGTTCCCATCTCCACATTTGGTTTCCAAAGGAAGTATAAACAAAATGATAGGAGGTTTTATGAGGAAGGAGCCCACCAACTCCTCCAGGTTCCATGCAAATCCCCAAGTAGTGGACATATTCACAAGAGCAAATTGGATGAACTTTTTTGAGAAATTCTGAGGGTTTGATGAGGAAATTGCTCAAGAATTTTCCCACTCTTTGGTCCCTCACACCATAACACATGCCACTATCACCTTTAGAGGACTTTCCATGGAGATAACCCCTGAATTTACCAGTAGGGTCACTACCCTTCCTCTTGGGTTGCCTTGGAGTAAGGATGAGAAACCAATTGGCCAGGTTGTCAAGAAAAACTTCTTCCAAAACAATGAAACCCCTGTAGAAGATAAAAATGGCATCAGAAGGGCTAGCATACCATATCCTTGGGATGAGGTTAGCTACCAAATAATCAAGTATATTTCCTATGAGGGGAGGTACAACATTGTCTATGGTTACCACTTTAGAATCCTTCATGAATTAAGGTATGACATGGACACTCTAGCCCCTCAGAAGCTCAACATCCCCTACTTCCTCCTATAGTCCCTGATTAACTCTAGTACTAAAGTAAAAGCAAGAAATCCAGAGCAGCTAGCTCACCACGGGTTAATCAAAATTTTAGTGGAAGAATCACTCCATACATTTACACTCCCTATAGCATGGGAAATCTTCCAAAACATGACCACTGAAGATGACATAAAAACCCTGACCTATGATATCAATCCTACTGGTAGTGAGGAGGAAGAGAAGCAAGGTGGAGAAGGTGAAGCAACTGGTGATTTAGAAAAGAAAGAAGGGAAGAAGGAAGAAACCAAGATAGAGGAGGAGAAAGCTAAAGAAACAGAGACAGAGAAAGAGACAGGAGGAGGAGAAAAACAGGCAGAAAAGATAGAAGTGTCCCCTGAGACTCTGGAAAGAGAGGTAGTAGCTACTCTCACTGCCCTCAGCACACCAATTAAGCCAAAACAAAAGAGGAAAAGGTAGACCTCAATGTATTTCAAGGCTAGGAAGAGCATAAGGATCAAAATAGGGAAACCCTAGCCTTCTTCAAAAGTTCCAATTATAATTGAAGATTCACCCTCTATCAAGGAAAAGAATCCCCTTGCAAGGCACCTATCACATATGAAAGGGGGACTCCTAGATCTTCTACATGGAAAGAAAAGGTAGAACTACAGGACCCAAAAACAGTCCTACAGGAGGCACAGATAGTTCTACAGGAGACCCTGTCAAAACTACAGGATACCCAAGAGCTTGAGAAAAGGGTAGAAGGACAACCATAGGGAAAGGAGGAAGAAACAGAGCTACAAGAACCTAATCCCCAACCCAGTCTTGGCTCCTACTACAATCTTCTTGAGGGGGGAAGAATAATTCCACAAAAAATTGTAATTCCACTATTCTTTGAATTAGAGAAAGAGAGAATAAGGACCCATAAGTGGATGCAAATATCCAAATCCAAGGGAGTTGAGGATATTGGCCATATGGAGAACAGACTCAAAGAAATGGGTAGAGAGTTAAGTGTTGTCAGACACAAAGAAGCAATCACAAGAAGCCACCTTGAAACTGAGAATGAATTGCTAAGGAGGCAGCTGCAAGAGAAAGAGACCCAACTGGCATGCATGGCCATCTGGTCCATGGAGGCATTGCAATGTAGGACACCAGCAAAATCCTATGTCCTGTATCTCAAGGACCAATGGTTGCAATTTCAGATAAAGACTTTGGCACAAAGAGGCACAATGCCTTTCCAATATTACAAGTAGTTTATGGACCTGTGTGACCAAAGCACATCATAAGATAAGGCAAAGATGGCAAAATTCTACCTACATAACATGGTCCTCATAGACATGAATGTGTGGGACCCCAATGCCAGGCTAGGGGACCTGCAACTAATGGCCATGGCCTCATGGATGAACCATGAAGAGTTAAGGGTAGCAGAAATAAGAAGGTTGATGGTAAAGGAGTAGAATGAGCCATTAATGATCAGAGCTGAGCCATCAAACCTCATGGCACTCATCAGCACACATAACGTGCTTGCCAATAATCCTTAGATTTCCCCTAGATATATAAGTGATCAGGCACAAGCCATTGCACATTTTTAGGATATGGAAAGGTTACTTGGGGATGACTGTGTCATGCATGTATGAGGAGACGGAACACCTTACCACACAGTCTGCAGATCAGGCAATATCATTCCCCAATTAGGATGAGAGAGGCACTAAGGAGAGTTCCCATGTACAAGCGCTCCATGTAGAGGCTGAAGGTCAGTTGGATTGGCCTCAAATTGAGTCCCCCACTACTGCTAGGCATGTTGGAAGGTAGAAGAGTAGAAGAAGAGTAGGAGCAATGGGAAGAGATAGACAGGAAGGCGGGATTTTATGAAAAGGAAGAGGAGACCACATAAGAGGCATGGGATGCTAGGGAGGCCACTAGGGCCATAAAAGATGAGGAGATGGACTAAGTTTCTCAGAGGATGAGCAACACTTTCAGTAGGGGGGTGATGATGAGCCTCATAAATCAGTAATTATATGGGCTCATTTTACCTCCTAACCTAGTCAAATCAACCATTCTCTTAGCTTATTGTATGATTTTCTAATTATATTTATGCTTATAGAGTGAGTTGAGTTAGTTATGATGCCATGTGGTCTAATATGTGTTTAATTCAGATTATTGATGAATTTTGTGGTCAAAGTCAAGGATCCAGTGGACAAATGGAAGCAATAAATCGAAGTGGACAAAGGAGAGGACTTATAGGAGGGAATCCCCCTCATTTATTACTCCTCACTTCGAATTCCCCTTCATTCAGCTCGGAGTACAAGCAGCCAAGTCATGCATTAGCAGGCAATCGAGCAAGTGGATGATGATTGATGATTATCTCGAGTTTTGGGAGCCAAGCCTCCCTAATTTTAAGGAAGCTGTTGGTAGCTTCATTTGTATAAGTAGAGAGGCCTAGGGCGTCACTAGGGTTGGATTTTTGTCGGATTTTTGTTGGATTTTTTCTTATGTAAACTCTGCTCAACTTTGAGCTTATTATTTTGTGACGGTTTCATGTAATCTTGCTATTGTTTTGGAAATAAAGATGGAATCCTTTTTGAGCTAGCACTAAGTTACCTCAGAGGGTTGAAGCTCTTAGGTTAGGGCCCAATCCAGGTAGCCAAGCTCCTCTTTACTTGTATTTGTATGTTTTATTTCAGTTTGTAGATCAGGTTGTTGTTAGATGTATTTCTTTTATGGTTAAGAATAGGTTGCTTTTGATGATTTGGTAGTTCGCTTCCATTTGTAATTTCTATAGTAGGTTAAACAGTGATAAAGAAAAGATTCAAAAGGCTATAAATAGTTCCTTGGCCTCTCTTCCTCCCTTTGGGACCATGATTTGAGGCAAAGACCCTCTTGCTGCCCCAAAAACACAGATTTTCCTCATTCATAAGACTTCTAGTGTTTGCAGCTTTTTAGTAGGTTAATAGTCCAACTTTGTTTTTCTTCAGCTCTTCGTCATCATGGTCACTTATTTATTTTCAATAGTCTTCTTTCATTCTTTCCTTTATTGCAGCATTCCTCAACATTTCCTTTCATAGATCATAGTTTAGACTGGTTTGATGCAAAACTCTGTTTTTCTAGATGCACTCATTTCATTGCTTGTTTGATCTTATTGGTTGAATGTCAGTTCCTTTGCAACAGATATCTTCTAGAAGTATTTCAGCCTATCAGCCATCCCATCCTCCATCTGATCCATTCCCTATAGGTCACCCAAGTCTCACCTCAATTCTGCCTTAGTTTCCTGCGTTTTCCATAGAACTTCTTCTTCTCTCCTTGAGAAAATCCAATCATCTTTCTCTCTCCTGGTGGTTCATGGTAGACCATAGGTGCCCTAACACCTCATTCCAACCTTCATCCATATCTTTCACCCACTCTCACACCCTCAAAACAGTGAAAACTTCTCTCGGCCGCCTCCTGTAGGCCTCTTGTGGAACGTTGTTTTTCCTCTTGTAGATTTCCTGTGTCCTCCTCTAGATTTTCCTGTAGGCTTTCTTTTGAAGGCTGAGTGTGGGAAAAGCCTTCAAAAGGACACTTGAGACCTCCTAGGACCCATCCACACCATTCTACATCCTCTCAAGTCCCAAAACCGCCCTTCAACACCACCTATTCGCTGCCACATTCACAAACAAATAAATTACATGCATGTCAAATTCACATAAAAATACATAAAAATCCCAAAAGATGTTTTTTTCTCATTTACTTCTAGAAATAGTTTAGTTACAAGTTGTTTACTTCCTTGAGTAGGTAATGGAATTATTTTCATGGTTTTCATAGTGCTTTCTGCAAAAGTAGGATTAGTTGGTTAATTAGGATTTTCTTGGTTTGCTTTACATTTCAGTGTTCCTCCTTTCTGTAGTTAGAGTAGTATCTGTAGAATATTATTTCTCTCCTTTCATCACATATAGAGCTTCTTCTGGAATCCATAGAAGTTGGTTTGAGCTCCTAGTGATCTTGTGCCAACTGACGAAGTGACAACTTGCAGTAAGAACTAGTACTTGTGCATACATCACTGTCGCTTCCAAGTTTGTTACGAACTACCGGGTTGATAAGAGTAAAGTAGGTAGCCCAGGAGTCGCAACATTATTGATGCACTATTGGTGTTCACCGATAATCTTACTCAAATCTCTATAGTCGATACATTCATACTAAGTCACATCCTTATTGGGTATCATGGTAATTAATGGACCACAAGGTAAGGTTCTTTGTTGAATTACTCTCCACTCCAACAACTACTATAATTATTTTTAGACTTCATCTACTTTAAGGACAAACCATGTGTACAACCCAATAATTAGAAATGGTGAGTTAGGAAACAACTATAAGACATACTCCACTTCCATCTTAGGTGGTAAAATTTAGGAGCACAAAAAGCCAATATGCATTCCTACAATAAGTCCTCCAATTGTCACTTTTGTTATTTAGCACATCCCTCCAAAGATTCCTTTAGTTTTACCAATTCATCACCTAGTTGATTCTCTCTTAAGAAAAGTAATACAAAAATCCTTCTAAAATTGATCATTTTCTTAGCTTGGTTAACATGAATTTACCTTACATGTATTGATGATGAAATAATTCCCATCCTTGACTAGGAGGTACAAGTTTTCTCTCTTGGTTAAGATTGCATCCCTTATATATATGTAGGGTCTCCCAAACACTCTACCGCACATATATAAAATGGTGTCATATATAACTCCACTTTATCAATATAGTTTACAGTTATAGAAAATTTGATCTTACACTGTTTACTAACTTTGAGCTCCACATCCTTATTCACCTATCTCAATGGACATGGGTTAGGATGATCATGAACTTCCACTAAAAGATTGTTCACCAAATATTATGCATCGAGAAAAACTTGTGGACCAAAATTGAATAGAGTATCCATCATTATATTCTTAACTTTGATCTTAATATGGAAGAGTTTTTTCATCTCCTTCTCTTCCTTGTGATGAAGTATACTCTAGTTCACCTCTTTGTGATCATAAATAGGCGAACTAGAGTACACACAAACACACATGTATTATTTGCATATGAGTTGCTCTCTACCAACTTGCCTGAATCCATGGCTAGCATGTTCTTCTTCTTGGAATCCTTTTTATAATCATTTGGATTCAACTCTAGATGTAGCTTCCAACACTATTGTTATGTGTGACCATCAATATCACAAATGGTTGCAATGCTTGTTTGAATCCCTTCATTTATGTGCAACAAATATTGCCTTGTTTTCCTTTCCTTTCCACTTCTTCCCAACCTCCTTGAAATCATTTAGCAGTTTTTTTATTTTGGAATATGTTGTAACAAATGATTTTTAATAAGTTTGTTATGAGTAAAGTTAATAAAACTTTGAAAATTAAGGGTCCACCCCTTAATTTCTTGGCTAAATTTTGAAAATAATAGAAAAAATGGTTAAACTTATATTTATCCCACCCTTTGATATGATTGACAGTTAACAAAGTGCTGGGGGGGTGTACAAAATGGAAACCATGTGGTATCCAAGTTTGTGACATGCTAATAGAGTATTGGGTTTTCCTGTGCTCACCCCCTGCCCCCCACCTGTAGTGATTTTAAAACCACTAAGGAACCCCAGGGAAACAACTTTATTGACGCATAAGCTACTGTAAGAAAGCACTACATTGTTGGATGGTCGAACATGTAATAAATGAATACGTCAGTACCTCAAAGCCATAATCACTCACTTCATTTTCATGTTCTGGAATATAAATCAATTATAGCTCATCAATGCATAAGTGGATCTTGTAAATAAGAAGAACTGGAGAAATATCCCAAGTGTAAGCACAAATCTCAAGTACAGGAATAATTTAATAATGTGGCAAATTAGCGAAGCTTAGAGCTAAAAGGAAAACATTGCAGCAAATTAAATAACATTAACTTGAGAAAGGAGAAGAAACTATAAATAAACAAATAAAATTTACACAGAAAATAAGAATTGAAATGCTATTTAGTTTAAAAGATGAGAGCAATGTCGAGCTGGTCTGGCGACCAAGCCAGCTAGCTCACACCCTCTTTGAGTGCCTGTTTCACATAGAAATTAATGCCATTAGATGCAAAAAATAAATAGACAGTTCATGGATAAAAATTGCTTCAATTAACTCCCAAAAAATAATATTTACATCAAGCAGACATCGGCTTAACTCTAGCAAGCAGGAGAAGTGATCCACAACTAGAATCCGCGTGCTGCTACATCATGACAACTTCTCCTCCCTTCTGTGCTTCGTTCCATGCACATTACCTCTGGATCAGTTTCCTAATTCATGCCTATCTAATTAATTCACTGACTAAGCTAATCGTTCTTGCTCCTGACAATCTCTTATATAGAATTGAATTACAAATTTGGGCTTTTTAATTAGCCAATTAGAATATAGGAAGCAGATCTCAACAATTTTCCATGAATAAAGTTGGTTTGCAACTGAATGTCAAAACAAGGTCAATTCTAGTGAATCGTTGCTCTTTTCCTGGAACGGTGATGTTGTTGGACTCCACGTAGGATGGATGCAACGCTGCATCATAACCACTTGGCATAGATGTGGACAGGGCATTGCATTGACTCCAAATTTGATGTGGCTACCATTCCACACATGATGACACATATTGACACTTTTTTCAACAATGTGTACCTTTTCACCCACATGCTCTTGCTGTTCATTCACTTTTTGACGCAGATTTCTTATGCCCATGTTAAATCTCAATTGATTTTCCTCCACATAGCTAACTCCAAGGTTGTTTAATTTCTTCTCTCTGGAAATCTATGATTTTTCCAAAGATCGCAATTGTCTTCAGATGGTCTAAACATGCCGGAAAACATTTCAAAATTGCAGGAATCTTTGCCTCTTGGAAAAAGGAAATTGAGACCTCTGCATGAAGAATGATGAACTCAACAGCATCCGAACCAAGGGTATTGTACTAAGGAACACAATAAAATCCATTCCCATTACAAGCCTCCATGCTCATAATCCATTCAGGTCAATTTGCTCCATAAGTACCACAACGACCTCCCGGCCTAAGACCACAACTCTTAATAGCAGATCCAATTTTAATAACTATGTTGTAAGCTACCTGGTATGTCATCCATGTATATTCACCTACCTACCCATTTACGATCTCACGCCAACCTAACATTGGATTCTTTGGTTGTTTTTGGACAGCAAGGCTGAAGATGTCCCAACAGCTCTCAATCCCTTGCAGAGGGCTCAGAAATACGTTCTTTGCATCAATGCTGTGATAGACATGCCCCATCAAAGGCCTACCATCTCAAGACTATTTGGCATCCTCAATTTGCATTCACCATGGTTCAGAGCTTTCCTTTTCCTTGAGATTCGACACTGCTAAATGGCTCCAACTCCTTCCTTGTGTAACCATGTGCTAGGTTGTGCATCACATATTGGTTGTAGTCAATCATCAAATAAACATTGTTATGTTGAATGAACATGTAAATAATTCCAGAGATGTGAGTGCAGTCCAGGAATATTCAGAGTGCAAGAAGCCCACTGTAACTAGTGCAGGAATCCAATTGGTGCAGGAAGGTAAATGTAATGGTGCAAGCATGTCCCAAAGTATAATCAAACCGGTTTTAATCCTGCAATATACAAACCTTAATTAAATTCTCATTAATGCTATTTTAATCCTGTTAAAAAAAAGAAGTAACAAATACTCTTCGAAAATACTCATTTATCCAATCGAAAGCATGAGAGAAATAAATAAAAATAAGACAAAACGGAGACCCAACATCCCCCCATACTGACCATCTTGCATGTCCTCATGAAAGGAAATCCGATGTTGTTACTTCCTCGCAAAAAAACAAATTTAGAAACATTTGTAGGCATTCAAAATGAGGTTCCTGCAATTTTTCGTGATCACATTTCCTGCACTAGATAAAGATTGTTCTAAAACAGAGTGTTTGCTAGACTCTTTATTAGCTTAAACTGATTTCAAGAAAACCTAGAACAAAAGTGGCAATGAAAACTAAATTGCATAGATGGTGTTATTACTTGAATAAAATAGCTAACTTTTAAAATTTCCAAAAGTATATCTTGGAGGCATCCCTCATCACAAGTTTCAATTTTAATATCCTCGTTGTAAATATGAATGACATGATTTAAAAGCCATGGCGTTAAAAGTAGACATTGTAATACCTTCCCACAATGACCACTTCACCATTATCCATGTCTAGTTGAAGCTCCTCTTGTCTGGGCACAGTGAATTACCTGCACTAAGGGTCCCATGTCCATAAAAATCAATCAAAAAAGATAGAACTCCAAGGTATAACAACAGAAGGATTTTAAAGCCATTCTCAAAGAGATTGATAATGAGTTCAGGGAAATCAAAAACAACCAAGTACATTATAGTGTAGGGTTAATTTTAATACCACAGGCATGGCCCTGCTGCCAGCAGGAATGTATAGCCTTGACAGGGATACCTTTTAACCTTATGAAATAATTTTGTCCCACCTATTAGATATGGATTCAGAGTCATTTAAGAACATTAAACATTTTCTCTTTTTAGAAGTTAGTTGAAGACCCTTGTCCTGGCTTGGTAACCAGCTATCGAGAGTGCCATTCATGAGAACTAACAAGAATGAACAAGCTGGCTCGCAATGAGACCTCTTGTCTTCCAGTTTTTCTACTGAAGCCATTACCTTGGCTTGGTGACCAGTGCAGTAATGTCATTCTCCTTAGGACCCATGATCATGGTAGTTCTACTCGCAATGAGACCTCCTATCCCTCAATTAATTTGTTTATGTTTTTAGAAAAAAACTCTGATTATGATTAACCTCAGATGGGTTACGGAATAGGTGGGGAAGAAAATCTACTCCTTCAGAGTGCAGGATGGCGTGAAAAGTTTTTAATTACTATTCTTTACAAGTTGGTCATGCTACCCGAAGAACTTATTTAAAAAAACATCTCGGATAATGACCAAAAATATTCCTTGAGTTGATCATGCCAAGGTTCTTTATGAAATCTTATTGGAGTTTTGTAGGCGTGGTCCACCATAGGAGGTTTTTCACCGGTCCCTTCGAAGAGGAACTTGAAAAGATTTTCTGGATGATAGTTTCTTAGAATAGGAGAGAAGTATTATATGTAACTTATAACAATAACCTTGCCTGACATGTTAATCCATAATCAAAGTCACTTTAAAATAAGAGGTATTAAGTGTAAATTTCTTCTCACAAGTCTTACCATGAGAGTGCATGATAATAGAAATTTAAAAAAGTTGCACTTCTAGGGAATCACAAGTTCAAGAGTGTCGTTATGCATCTTTATTCATTATTCTCCTATTATCCTATCCTATTTCTAAAGAAAGGAATATCACCTTTAAGTGAATGCATACTTCCACTGAAGCCATGTGCATAACAAAATGTTGATTATACTGACACTTAGTTTTAAAGAATAGACTTCAAGACATATCAAAGCGTGAGAAACCAATTTCTTCAATTGACATGGTACCAAGTGTTTCTGAATGATGAAGAAATAAGGTGGATGGATGACTACTTGAAACCATGATTCAATGGAATACACATATGTATGATTCTCCAACTGATGCAAGTCTTCCACTGTTTGATAGTCATTTTCTTGGAGGCACAAATAATATGGTGAAAGACAAAAGATAAATCCCTCATATTCAGGCTCAAATATTTGATTTTCAAATTGACAAGAATGGTTGAAAGAGATTCTAGGGTTTCGAGTTTCAACAACATTTTCAGAACAAGTTCCAATGAAATATTTCTCCTCTGGTGGTCTTTGAATGATAACTTCCGGGGGTGAATATTCTATGGTAATGGGGGAAGTTTCCAAATTCATTCCCTTTCCAAATGTGGAAGATGTAGTATTCTGTTCAACATGGGAATCAACTAAAAGAATAGGTAGTTCCAACTGCTGTGCAACCTCATGGTTTAGAATATGGTTTGGACTAGGGTTAGGTCTAGGGCATGGATAAGGGTATGGACTACAGTTAGGGTGTGGATGAGGGTATGGACCAGGGTTAGGGTACGTATTAGGGTTTGAATGAGATCTAGGGTATGGGTAAGGATTAGGATAAGGGGTAGGGTATGGATTAAGGCTAGGGTAAGGTTGCACATGCAGCTGAGACCATGGGGGAGGATAACTTAATGGTGCATTGGAAAGGAATTATAGTTGTTGTTGGTGCTCATATGATTGAATTTGCATGGGATATTTCCCTAAAGATAAGGATCCAAACGATTCTTGAGGCCATGGAGATATATGGCTCGAGGATGAGGGCCAAGGAGAGGGTCATTGCGACCATGAAGTAGGATACTCGATTGGAGGAGGATTAAAAGTTTTCCATGAAATTGCAGGATTATAAACATGTCGAGAAACCTGCTCAGGAAAATAAGCATTATTTCAAGTATCAAATGATAAGGGATTTTGAGTTATACCTAGTAGTCGATTCAATTCCTTACTTGATTTCCTGAGTAACTGCAGTAATATTGGTAGTGTTGGGCAATGTTTCGTTCGATGATCCTCTTCACAAATTTTTCAAATTTTCAGGCTACTAAGTGGACACTTTCCAAGGAGGTGTTTCTTTCTACAGTTAGCACAATAGATAAGTGGTGGGTTTTCATCCCGCTCCCACTCTTCTTGCAAATCATGCAATTTCGAAATAAAAGATTTAATAATATCATTTTTATGTTTAATCAAAATGTTAAATTTTTCAATTGTTAATTATTCATCGGATGAATTGTATGTTTCTGTAGCAACATCAAAATTCTTCATTAGATGATTTCTTAAAATACCATTTTCCTTTTTTGTACAATCCAACTAGTACATTCGTTAGCACATGAATGGTGTTATATATATATATATATATATATATGTATGTGGTAGGGAGTTCTTTCAACATCAGAGAAAATGAGAAACCTTAAAGAAACAATGCAGGAAAGAAATAAATTCAAAGAACATAAAGTTGCAAGAGAAACTAGGTGAAGGTAAAAAACCAAATGCGGCAGATCAACAAGGTCAATCCCCTGAGCGCCTCCCAGGCAATGCCACCAAAATGTCGGGTGTAGTATATGGTTTATAAATGTACCAACATTTAATTTTTCAATCTGGAAAGTTTGTGAACTTCAAGACACAACACTGGAAATGCTAGAGAAATCCCCTGGCAACCTGCAAATCAAATGCTAGTCTATCTTGCGTATTAATCTCATCAATAAATGAAATCCTTCACTAAAAGAGAATTCAAGAAAACAACAATCCAAAAAATTAAAATCATGTGGGAAATAAAAGCAATCAATGCGAAAAGAAATTCTAATTACGAGCGAACACAAGGAAAATCTGAACTAGAAATAAAGCAGTGTCGACATAATAACAAAAAGACTGCAAATGTTGGAATAAATTCAAAAGAAACTCAAAACCATTGTGCTTGCACTAATTCGACATGTACTAATTCTGTGTAAAGTTAACTTGAAAGCATCAACAACATAACAAGGAAATTCACTGTGTAAATAAACTTATGAAGGAAATTAAATTAATATGAATCTCGCCTTGTCCCTGAAAATAAATCATGGAGAATTGTCCAGAAGTTTAATGGAAAGTAAATATTTATTGTTTTCAACTCGCCACAATTTTCTTTCATTAATATCGGCTTCGCGGCATACAAGTAATATATGGTTTTTGTAAGCATAGTTTAAATGAATATGTCAGTACCTCAAAACCATAATCACTCACATCATTTTCATGTTCTAGAATATAAATCAATCACAACTCATCAACACATAAGTGGATCTTGTAAATAAGAACAACTAGAGAAATATCCCAAGTGTAAGCACAAATCTCAAGTACAGGAATAATTTCTTAATGCGGCAAATTAGTGAACCTTAGAGTTGAAAGGAAAATTTCGCAGCAAATTAAATAACATTAACTTGAGAAAGGAGAAGAAACTGTAAATAAGAATTGAAATATTATTTAGTTAAAATATGAGAGCAGTTTTGAGCTGGTCTAGCGGCCAACCCAGCCATCTCACACCCTCTTTGAGTGCCTGGTTCACACAAAAATTAAAGCCATTAGATGCAGAAAATAAATAGACAATTCATGGATAAAAATTGCTTCAATTAACTCTTGAAAAGAAATCTTTACATCAAGAAGACATTGGCTTAACTCCAACAAGCATGAGAAGCGATCCACAAGTAGAATCTGCGTGCTACTACATCAGGGCAACTTCTCCTCCCTTCTGCGCTTCCTTCCGTGTACACAGCCTCTGTATCGGTTTCCTAATTCTTATCTATCTAATTAATTGACTGACTAAGCTAACCGTTCTTGCTCCCAACAATCTCTTATATAGCATTGAATTACAAATTGGGCCTTTTAAATTAGCCGATTAGAATATAGGAAGCAGATCTCAACAATTTGCCATGAATAAAGTTGGTTTGCAACTAAATGTTGAAACTGGGTCAATTTTTGTGAATCATTGCTCTTTTCTTGGAATGGTGATGTTTATGGAGTCTACGTAGGATGGGTGCAACGCTACATCATCACCACTTGGCGTAGATGTGGACAAGGCATTGTGTTGACTCCAGAGTTGATGTGGCTATCATTCCACACACAATGATGCATATCGACACTTTTTCCAACAGTGTGTATCTTTTCACCCACACGCTCTTGTTGTTCCTTCACTTTTTGATGTTCTTTGCTTATGCCCATGTTAACTCTCAATTGCCTTTCCTCCACATAGCTAACTCCAAGGTCGTTCAATTTCTTCTCTCTGGGAATTTGTGATTTTTCAAAAGCTGACAATTGTTTTCAGATGGTTTAAACATGCCGAAAAGCATTTCAAAATTGTAGGATTCTTTGCCTCTTGGACAAAGGCAATTAAGACCTATGCATGACGAATGATGAACTCAACAACATCCGAACGAAGGGTATTATACAAAGGAACACAATAAATTCCATTCCCATTACAAGCCTCCATGATCATAATCCATTCAGGTCAATTTGCTCCATAAGTACCACAATGACTCCTGGCCCGAGACCACAACTCCTAATAGCAAATCCAGTTTTGATAACTATGTTGTAAGCTTCCTGGTATGTCATCCATGTATATTCATCTGCCTGCCCATTTACGATCTCACACCAACCTAACATTGGATTCTATGGGTGTTTTAGGATAGCAAGGTTGAACATGTCCCAACATCTCTCAAATCCCCTGCGGAGGGCTCGAAAATCCATTCTTTGCATCAATGATGCGATAGACATGCCCCATCGAAGGCCTACCATCTCGAGATTGTTTGGCATCCTCGACCTGCATTCTCCATGGCTCATAGCTTTCCTTTACTTTGAGATTCGGCACTGCTAAATGGATCCAACTCCTTCCTTGTGTAACTGCGTGCCAGGTTGTGAATCACATATTGGTTGTAGTTAATCATCAAATAAACATTGTTATGTTGAATGCACATGTAAGTGATTCCAGAGATGTGAGTGCAGTCTAGGAATCTTCAGAGTGCAGGAAGTCCACTGTAACTAGTGCAGGAATCCAATTGGTGCAGGAAGGTAAATGCAATGGTGCAGGCACATCCCAAAGTATAATCAAACCGGTTTTAATCCTACAATATACAAACCTTAATTAAATTCTCATTAATGCTACTTTAATCTTGTTAAAACCAAGAAGTAACAAATACTCTTAAAAAATAATCATTTATCCAATCGAAAGCATAAGAGAAATAAATTAAAATAAGACAAAATGAAGACCCAACATCCTCCCATGCTGACCATCTTGCATGTCCTCATGCAAGGAAATCAGGTGCTGTTACTTCCTTGCATAAAAACAAAATTAGAAACATTTGTAAGCATTCAAAATGAGGTTCCTGCAATTTTTCGTGATCACATTTCCTGTGCTAGATAAAGATTGCTCTAAAACAGAGTGTCTGCTGGACTCTTTATTTGCTTGAATTAATTTCAAGAAAACCTAAAATGAAAGCGGCCATGAAAATTAAATTGCACGGATGGTGTTATTACTTGAATAAAATGGCTAACTTTTAAAATTTCCAAAAGTATATCTCAGAGGCATCCCTCATCAGAAGTTTCACTTTTAATATCCTCATTGAAATATGAGTGACATGATTTAAAAGCCATGGCATTAAAAGTAGACTTAGTAATACCTTCCCACAATGACCATTTTACCATTATCCATGTATAGTTGAAGCTCCTCTTGTCCAGGCATGGTGAATTACCTGCACTAAGAGTCCCACGTCCATAAAAATTGTTCCAAAAAGATATAACTCCAAGGTGTAACGACAGAAAGATTTTAAAGCCATTCTCAAAGAGATTGATAATGAGTTCATGGAAAGCAAAAACAACCAAGTAAATTGTAGTGTAGAGTTAAGTTTAATACCACAGGCATGGCCCTGCTACCAACATGCATCTATAGCCTCGACAGGAATACCATTTAACCCTATGAAATGATTTTGTCCCACCTATTAGATATGGATTCAGAGTAGTTTAACAACATTTTTCCTTTTCTATTTTTAGAAGTTAATTGAAGTCTGTTGTCCTGGCTTGGTAACCAACTATTGACAGTGCCATTCATGAGAACTTACAAGAATGAACAAGTCGACTCGCAATGAGACCTCTTGTCTTCCAGTTTTTCAACTAAAAGCCATTACCCTGGCTTGGTGACCAATGTGGTAATGTCATTCTCCTTAGGACCCATGATCATAGTAGGTTGTCTCGCAATGAGACCTCCTATCCCTCAATTAATTCATTTATGTTATTAGAAAAAAACTCTGATTATGATTAACCTCGGATGGGTTACTGAATAGGTGGGGAAGAAAATCTATTGCTTAAGAGTGTAGGATGGCATGAAATTTTTTTAATTACTATTCTTTATAGGTTGGTCATGCTACCCTAAGAACTTATTTAAAAAAAATCTCGGATAATGACCAAAAATATTCTTTGAGTTGATCATGCCAGGGTTCTTTATGGAAGATTATTAGAGTTTTGTAGGCGTGGTCCACCATAGGAGGTTTTTCACTGATCCCTTCAAAGAGGAACTTGAAAATATTTTCTAGATGATAGTTTCTTAGAGTAGGAGAGAAGTATTATATGTAACTTATAACAATACCCTTGAATGACATGTTAATCCATAATCAAAGTCACTTTAAAATATGAGGTATTAAGTGTAAATTTCTTCTCACAAGTCTTACCATGAGAGTGGATGATAATAGAAATTAAAAAAAGGTTGTGCTTTTAGGGAATCACAAGTTCAAGAGTGCCGTTATGCATCTTTATTCATTATCATCCTATTATCCTATCCTGTTTTTAAAGAAAGGAAAATCACCTTTAAGTGAATGCATACTTCCACTGAAGCCATGTGCGTAAAAAAATGCTGATTATACTCACACTTAGTTTTAAAGAATAGACTTCAAGACATACCAATGCATGAGAAACCAATTTCTTCAATTGACATGGTACCAAGAGTTTCCGAATGATGAATAAATAAGGTGGCTGGATGACTGCTTGAAACCATGATTCAATGGAATACACATATGTATGATTCTCCAACTGATGCAAGTATTCCACAGTTTGATAGTCATTTTCCTGGAGGCACAAATAATCTGGTGAAAGACAAAAGATAAATCCCTCAAATTTAGGCTCAAATATTTGATTTTCAAATTGACAAGAATGGTTGAAAGAGATTCTAGGGTTTCGAGTTTCAACAACATTTTCAGAACAAGTTCCAATGAAAGATTGCTCCTCTGGTGGTATTTGAATGATAACTTCCCGAGATGAATATTCTGCGGTAATGGGGGAAGTTTCCAAATTCATTCCCTTTCCAAACATGGAAGATGTTGTATTTTGTTCAACATAGGAATCAACCGAAAGAATAGGTGGTTCCCACTGATGTGCAATCTCATGGTTTAGATTAGGGTTTGGACTAGGATTAGGTCTACGGTATGAACTAGGGTTAGGGTATGGATGAGGGTATGGACTAGGGTTAGGGTATGGATTAGGGTTTGAATGAGAGCTACGATATGGGTAAGGATTAGGATAAGGGGTAGGGTATGGATTAAGGCTAGGGTAAGGTTGTACATGCAGCTGAGACCATGGGGGAGGATAACTTAATGGTGCATTGGAAAGGAATTGTGTTTGTTGTTGGTGCTCATATGATTGAATTTGCATGGGAGATTGCCCTAGAGATAATGATCCAAACGATTCTTGAGGCCATGGAGATATCTGGCTTGAGGATGAGATCCAAGGAGAGGGCCACTGCAACCATGAAGTAGGATATTCGATTGGAGGAGGATTAAAAGTTTACCATGAAATTGCAGGATTATAAGCATGTCGAGAAAGATGCTCGGGAAAATAAACATTATTCCAAGTATCAGATGATAAGGGGTTTTGAGTTATTCCTGGTAGTCGATTCGATTCCTTACATGATTTCCTAAGTACCTGCAGTAATCTTGGTAGTGCTAGGCAATGTTCCATTTGATGATCCTCTTCACAAATTTTGCAAATTTTCAGGCTACTAAGTGGACACTTTCCAAGGAGGTGTTTCTTTCTATAGTTGGCGCAAAAGATAAGTGATGGGTTTTAATCCTGCTCACACTCTTCCTGCAAATCATCCAATTTCAAAATCAAAGACTTAATAATATCATTTTTATGTTTAATCAAAATATTAAATTTTTCAATTGTTAATTCTTCATCGGATGAATTGTATGTCTCTGTAGCAACATAAAAATCCCTCATTAGATGATTCCTCAAAATACCATTTTCCTGTTTTGAACAATCCAACTATTACATTCGTTAGCACCTAAATGGTGTTTATATATATATATATATATATATAATATATATATATATATATATATATATATATATGTAGGTTGGGGATTTCTTTCAACATCAGAGAAAATGAGAAACCTTAAAGCAACAGTGCAGGAAAGAAATAAATTCAAAGAACATAAAATTACAAGAGAAACTAGGTGAAGAAAAAAAAAACCAAATGTGGTAGATCACCAAGCTCAATCCCCTGAGTGCCTCCCAACAATGGTGCCAAAATTTTGGGTGCAGTATAGGGTTTATAAATGTACCAACATTTAATTTGTCAATTTGGAAAGTTCTTGAACTTCAAGACGCAACACTGGAAATTCCAGAGAAAGCCCCTGGCAAACTACAAAACAAATGCTAGTCTATCTTGCATATTAATCTCATCAATAAATGAATTCCTTCACTAAAAGAGAATTCAAGAAAAAACTGATACAAACAATTAAAATCATGTGGGAAATAAAAGAAATCAATGCGAAAGGAAATTCTAATGACGAGTGAACAGAAGGAAAATTTGATCTAGAAATAAAGCAGTGACGACATAATAGCAAAAAGACTGTAAATGCTGGAATAAATTCAAAAGCAATTCAAAACCATTGTGCTTGCACTAATTCTACCTGTACTAGTTTTGTGTAAAGTTAAATTGAAAGCATCGGCAACATAATAGGGAAATTTACTATGTAAATAAACTTATGATGGAAATTAAATTAATATGAATCTCACCTTCCTTGTCCCTGAAAATAAGTCATGGAGAACTATCCAGAAGTTTAATGGAAAGTAAATATTATTGTTTTCAACTTGACACAATTTGCTTTCATTAATATCAGCTCCGTGGCATACAAGTAATATATGGTTTTTGTAAGCATAGTTTAAATGAATATGTCAGTACCTCAAAACCATATTCACTCACATCATTTTCATGTTCTGGAATATAAATCAATTACAACTCATCAATGCATAAATAGATCTTGTAAATAAGAACAACTGGAGAAATATCCCAAGTGTAAGCACAAGTATCAAGTACATGAATAATTTCTTAATGCAACAAATTAGTGAAGCTTATAGCTAAAAGGAAAATGTTGTAGCAAATTAAATAACATTAGCTTGAGAAAGGATAAGAAACTGTAAATAAACAAATAAAATTTACACAAAAAATAAGAATTGAAATGCTGTTTAGTTTAAAATATGAGAGAAATGTCGAACTGGTCTGGCGGCCAACCTAGCCAGCTCACACCCTCTCTGAGTGCCTGGTTCACATAGAAATTAATGACATTAGATGCAGAAAATAAATAGACAGTTCATGGATAGAAATAATTTCAATTAACTCCTGAAAAACAATCTTTACATCAAGCATACATCGACTTAACTCCAACAAGCAGGAGAAGCGATCCACAACTAGAATTTGTGTGCTTCTACATCGGGACAACTTCTCCTCCTGTAGAAATTTTGAATAATATAACACTTATTCACAGAGATTATCCTGATTATACACTATTTGCGGAATGCATGCATAATATATAACCTCCTCTACCATTGATCATCAATTTGTGGTAAGAAAACAATCACATGCGCACATTGAAACATCAATCACACATATCAACACAGTATGTACTGGGGAAAGCATACAGCTGAAAACCCCCAACTTTATGTATATTATTATGATAGAAAACATGTAACAATACATAGTACAATACTCCTCACAAGTAATCAATACTATCTCCACCTGCTACACACAAACTAGCTCAGATCTGAACAAGTTCCTGGTTCAAATCTCCTCCACTGTTTTCCTGCCTCTACTACACAATCCCTACTGAGAATAGATTTGATCCAAGCTCGAATTCCCTTGGCTTGTACTGCGCAAATCCTCATTGGCAATCTCAATCAATGATTGTGCAAATCTCATGCACAGCTATAGTCACAACTGATAGTAGTCTCACCCTTTCACCCACCTCTAACACTTGTCTCCACTGAATTGTCCATGCACTAAGTTAACTGATGTATTCTTTAGTTGATTTATGAGTTAATAATTAGTGAATTAATTAATAATTAATTCACACCACTCATCACTAGTGTATCTGTTAGTTATACTAAATACAACTAGTTAAACTAAGTCAAACTGAACACAACTCCATCAACTCCTCAATCAACTCCACCAAACTCAATCACTTGAGTTCTAATTGAAGTCCATCATGCAATAGATCAACTAACCCATAGGAAAAGTGTATTTCCTTTTGGCAGTTGCATGTGCCACATCTGTAGCTCGAACTAAAGTGCTACAAGAGGATAAGATAATGTTTATAGTCCAAATATTATTAAGAGCTAATAATATTCGACTGTTCTATTTTTAGACTGGCAGTCTAAAAATAGACTTCGCCCATATGTCTAAAATTAGAATTCCATCTATTTTTACCAACTTGAACAATCATCCATAAACAACAACCTGCAATCCATAGACATGATCCATATGTCTAAAAATAGACATAGTCTAAAAATAGACTTGCGCCAAAAATAGCTGTGGGCCCACTTAGTGAAGGTGACTTCTTTTCACTAAGCTCCATCATCTTGTTGCATTTTCAACACTTCCTCTCAAGAAGATATGGATTATCTACAACCCCTATCCTACCTCTGTGGTATTCGAGTTTGCTCCTAGTGAGCACCTTCGTCAAGATATCAACATCCTAATCCTCCGTGGGAATATATGAAAGTAACATGATTCTCTGTTGCACACAATATCTGATATGATGGTACCTGATGTCGATGTTATTGGACCCAAACAAACCAGCCAAGATCTTCCTCATCCATATATCCTCGTATACAGCCAAACTGGCTACCATATACTCGGCCTCTGCTGAATTGAGTGCCACGGATCTCCACTTCCTGCTGTACCAAGAAATTGTTGTCGACCTGATACTAAAGATCCCTCTAGATGTGCTCTTTCTATCCATTGGGCTCCCTGCCCAATCTGCATCCGTGAAGCCACATAGCTTCACCTCATCCTCCTATCTGTACCACAATCCATATCCCGATGTGCCTCTGAGATAACACAATACATGCTTGCCTGCCTTCCAGAAGAGCTTGGTTGGCTTAACCATAGCTTGTGGAAGCCGGTTAACAGCATAGCATATATCGGGTTATGTATTGAACAGATACATAAGTGACCCCACCAACTGTCAATAAATAGTGGCATCCACTACCTCCGCTGAACTTCTCCAGTATCTCCCGAGCATACTTACTCTGAGAAACAAATAGTCCATCACTGTGCTGCCAAATTTCCAATTCTAGGAAATAATGAAGGAGGCCCAAGTCCTTCATCTCAAACTCTCTAGAAAAATCCTCCTTGCATGAAAGTATCAACAGCTCATCTCCCGTCAAAATCAAATCATCTACATAAAGTACAATGATCAACAACTTACCCTCCACCACAATCTTGTATAGGTTAGGATCTGCCTCACTCTTGGAGAATCCAAGTCCGGTGAAATAACTGTCTATCCGTGTGTACCAAGCATGAGGTGCTTGTTTCAACCCATACAACGCTCTCTTGAGCCTGCACACATGCGACTCGTAGCTGAAGATCTCAAAACCTTCGAGCTGCTCTATGTACACCTCCTCCTCAATGACTCCATTGAGGAACGCAGTCTTCACATCCATCTGATGGATGTGCCACCCCATCTGCGTTGAGAGAGAAAGAATCATCCGTATGGAAGAATACCTTGCGACAGGTGCAAAGGTGTTACTGGGAATAGTGTCCACTTAGAGATGCTATTCCCACTAAGACTGGTAACTATCTTAGAAACAAACAAGTTAAAACTAGCTTCACTTTCCTTTATGAAAAATAGACAAGAGGGGAACAAAGGATACCAACCTTTATCTTGCGCTTGGTTCCTTGCCTGATTCCTCTCCATCTCGATAGATCTTTGCCACTCCTTTGTCTACACAACTTCAGAGAGCACCTGTGGAATCAAAGCAGCATAATACTTTCGAAGAATAGAGATCTATAGTCATAAAAAACACAGGACCAAATATGTATTGACCACACAAATGCATATAGAATAAAAAATACAAGAATGTGGAGGAAAACTTGAATAGCTTTATTAATATCAAGAATAGAAAGAGGATTACAACCAATTGTTCTGACCCAACATCATCCTCCAGCAAGAAAGCCCTTCTTCACCTCAAGTAAAGCTTAGATCACCCAACACTATGAATGTACCCCAGAAAACCAACAGAACTTCTCTACACGATACAAGATTCGAGCCTCTGGATATCTGTGATGAGGGATCCATATATAGATTATTGTAGGGGGGTGAGTCAGCTTCTGGGATTTTGATTAGTGTACTCTCTCTGATAGTTCTTGATTCCACTTGGAGATTGATGATCTCTTACTTAGCCCTGGGCGAAATCAGAGAGGAAAGTGTCAGAGGGGAAGTTTCTAGAAGATTCTATGATCCTCCACCTCGCAAACTGTCTCTACCATTTGTCCATTCTCGCCCATCGCACCCTATAGAGGGGCCATCTAGTATGCATCGCACCTTTTACACTGGGAAGGTATTTTGCATCGCACCCTCTACACTGGGCATTCTGTATGGTCTAGGTTTGACCAGTTCTGAGCAGTTTTCTGTGGAGAACTTCTGGGAGATGATGTAATCAGCTGACCTTGTTCCTTTAGGTAGTGAAGTAACACTTTTAGGGACTTAGGAGCCCTCATTTTATGGACATTTATGATTGGGGTTCCAGTGCCCAAAAATGTCTATAACAAAAGGTCTCCTCATAATTGATCCCCTCTATCTGTGAGAAGCCTCGGGCAACAAATCTTTCCTTGTACTTCTCCACACTCTCGTCAGCTACCTGCTTCACTTTGTAGATCCATCTCGAACCCACCACTGATTTCCCCTCCGATCTTGGGACAATCTCCCATGCACTGTTTCTGACAATCGAATCATACTCTTCCACCATGGCATCTACCCATACGGGATCCACCACAGCTTCCTCGAAAGAGGATGGCTCAGTCACAACACATTTGCTCACAAGAGCCATGTATCCAATGTACCGATCAGGTGACTGTCTCTGTCTGCGCTATGTTGTAGGTAGTCCTACAACCTTCTCTGCATCTTGAGCCAGTCTCTTAGCTTTTGTAGTGTGCTTTCGCCCTCCGATGGTTGGCGCTGCATGGGTGGTCTCTTCCACTCCATGAACTTCATCTTGTGGCTGATCCACATCCTGAAGCTCATCCTTAGGAACTAATAGCTCCTCATCTACATGCAAGTGTGGCTCCCTCTCAAGCAAACACTTCATGGCTTTCTCCTCCTAAAATTTGATATCCCGTTACACAACAGTCTTGCGACTGCCTGGAAAATACACACAATAGTTGTGGGTCATATCAATGTACCCCACAAATATCCCAACCTCTACAGTCAGCTCTAGCTTCTTCCTAGCATCCTTCATCACATGCATGTAAACAGGAGAACCAAAAATCCTCAAATGGGAAATATCAGGCCTCTTACCAGAATAAGCCTCCTCGGGTGTACTCATGCCAATTATCTTGTGAGGACAATAGTTCTGCACATATACTACAGTGTTGCATGCCTCCACCCACAAGTGAAGGGGTAGGCCCTGATCATGCAACATCACCTATGAAGCACCCACTATCATTTTGTTCTTCCGCTCAGCAACCCCGTTCTGCTGTGGGTTATGGGGAGCTATGAGCTCTCTTTGAATCCCTTCTGCGCTGCAGAAATCCTTGAACTCGCCAGAGATGAATTCACCACCATTTTCGCTCCTAAGAGCCTTCACCTTCTTCCTCGATTCCTTCTCGACCAGTGCTTTGAACTCACAGAACTTTGAGTATGTGTCGCTCTTCTTCTGCATGAAGAAGATCCAACACTTTCGAGAGAAATTATCAACAAAGATCACATAGTACTTGTGCTTTGCTGTCGAAGCTACTGAGAAAGGTCCACACACATCTGTGTGAATTCTCTCAAGGATCGTTGTGGTGCGACTATCCTTCTTGTGAAAGGTGGCTTTCACAAATTTTCCCAAAGTACACCCCTTACACTGATCTGTCTATGCAAGAGTGCCTTTAGGAAGCCTAGTAGAAATCTGTTGCAGTATCTTCAAGGCTCCATGGTGAAGGTGGCCCAATCTCTGGTGCCACAGCTCGCCATCATCCCGGCTCACCACTCCTTCTGCCTTGCATGCCATTGCTACACAGCCATCTACATGAAATTGATAAAGGTTCTTAACTTGAACCCCTATCTTACGGGTTTCTCCAGTTGTCTTACTGCACAGGACGGCCTTCCCCTCGCTAAAGACAACATCATATCCCTTGTCTTCTAACATCCCCACAGAGATAAGATTCTTCTTCAATCCTGGAACATGTATCACTTCCTTCAATACGAAGGTTTACCAGACTCCCTCTCAAAGGAAATGGTACTGATACCAATCGCACTGTATCTACCATCATCGCCCATCTCAATGTGCACTCCAAGATATTTCTCATCCAGATCAGAAAACAAATCTCGATCTCTTGTCATGTGAAAAGACACACCACTGTCCAAGAACCATACCGATCCCATCACACTTGATACCAAGCATGCGATCAGTAAAAAATAGCTCGAACTGCGAGGCTAAGGCCTCTCCCACTATAGATCCAGCAGCTTGCTTATTTTTCTTCTTCTACGGACAATTTGTGGCATAATTTCTGTGTTGGTGATAGTGAAAGCACTTCACCTTGGACATGTCCTACTTCTTGCCTTTCGCATCGGAATGAAAAGATTTCTTGTTCTTCCCCTTCTTTGCTTTGGCAGCCAAAGTGTAATTTTCTTCATTAGATTCCTCTGATCAAGATCCGTCCCTTGTATTCCGCCTGATCTCCTCTTGCACAAGATCCGACCAAAGTCTCTCCCATCCTGGCAATTTCTCCCGACCATTGACAGAGTCCTGATAGGAATGCCAACTCTTTGGAAGACTAAGGAGAGCCAAGCTCACCAAGTCCTCATCATCGACAGTCACCCCCACACTTCCCATCTCATCCCGACATTGGGTGAACTTCGTGAGATACTTGGGCATACTGTCTCCATTCTCACACTTAATGTTTCTGAGTTTATCCTTGGGCGCCAACTTCCCCTGGTCGCTCTTGATTTGGAATAATTCTACAACGCATTCCACATCAAGTATGGAGAAGCCTTTCCATGCAGGCTAGATATAATGTGATCCTTCACGCCCTCCAACAGAATCCTTCGACACAATGCTGTCTTCTTTTGCCAAGCCTCAACTTGAGCAGCATCAGTAGGCTTTGGGACTTCAGCATCTATGAACGCCTTCAACCCATGGTCATCTAATACCACCTCCATCCTATTTTTCCATGCAATATAATTTGAGCTGCCTTCAAGGGCATACTCCAATCGTAATCCGTTGAAAGACATTTCAACATCGACACCAAGAAAACACTGCTGTAAATTCGAATTCCACCAGCTCAAAAATCAACTGCTTATGATCTAAAATTTGTGAGAAAAAAGTGTTTCTTGTACAGAGCTTGATTGTATGGGCATTTACCGGATAGCTCACCTTCCAAAATAAGGATGAATCCAGAGGCTACCTGGCCCGATTACGGACTTTGCCTGAAGAAATAAAATGTAATCACTTTCTGAATAATAGATCTGATTATCAACTTTGCTCCGATACCATGTAGAAATTTTGAATAATATAACACTTATTCACAGAGATTATCCTGATTATACACTATTTGTGGAATGCATGCATAATACATAACCTCCTCTACCATTGATCATCAATTTGCGGTAAGAAAACAATCGCATGCACACATTGAAACATCAACCACACATATCAACACAGTATGTACTGGGGAAAGCATACAGCTAAAAACTCCCAACTATCTATATATTATTATGATAGAGAACATGTAACAATACATAGTACAATACTCCTCACAAGTACTCAATACTATCTCCACCTGCTACACACAAACTAGCTCAGATTTGAACAAGTTCCTAGTTCAAATCTCCTCCACTGTTTGCCTGCCTCTACTGCGCAATCCCTGCTGAGAATAGATCTGATCCAAGCTCGAATTCCCTTGGCTTGTACTGCGCAATCCTCATTGGAAATCTCAATCAATGATTGTGCGAATCACATGCACAACTATAGTCACAACTAATAGTAATCTCACCCTTTCACCCACCTCTAACACTTGTCTCCACTGAACTATCCATGCACTGAGTTAACTGATGTATTCTTTAGTTGATTTATGAGTTAATAATTAGTGAACTAATTAATAATTAATTCGCACCACTCATCACTAGTGTATTTGTCAGTTATACTAAATACAACTAGTTCAACTAAGTCAAACTGAACACAACTCCATCAACTCCTCAATCAACTCCACCAAACTCAACCACTTGAGTTCTAACTGAAGTCCATCATGAAATAGCTCAACTAACCCATAGGAAAAGCATATTTCCTTCTGGCAGTTGCATGTGCCACATCTGTAGCTCAAACTGAAGTGATGCAAGAGGATAAGATAATGTTTATAGTCCAAATATTATTAAGAGCTAATAATATTCGACTGTTCTATTTTTAGACTGGTAGTCTAAAAATAGACTCCACCCATATGTATAAAAATAGAAGTCCATCTATTTTTACCAACATGACCAATCATCCATAAACAACATCC